>APFE030181364.1:0-26432 GCA_000404065.3 Pinus taeda | reverse complement strand
TTAATAGTTATTTTTGTCAAAAAGATTAGTAAATTATATAAATAATTTTAAAAATTTCAGAAGTAACTGAAAGTTAGAATATTTTAACTGTAAATAATTACACTATAACCTGGTTAACCAAATAAGAAAATTCCAAAAACTTATGAGATAGATCAATTGAACATTGTTCCAATGAGGCCATATGAAATAGTTGTAAGAAATACAGAACATTGGTACTTGAAAACGTTTCTTTCGTCTTTTTCCATAAGGTTGCTTGTCTTTTGTCTGATGTCAATTGTTGAATTTGCTCTATATTCCTTGGGTGCCAAAATATGCAATCCACATAATATATTCAACTTGCAGGTGTTTACCACTAAAGACAAATTTCATTGTAGATTTTTACCAAAAGGACAATTTTCTTATACAGCATGCAATGACAATTTGATAAATTATTTAAATGGCATATTAACATACATTGCTTTAACTCCATTTCGATTGAATAAGTGCCCATGGAAGGTCAATGCAATGTTTGAAGGAATTGAAAGTGTTTGATTGTTTAAGGACCTGTGGAAGGCCCACACCAAGACTGAAGGAATTTGAAAATGAAATTGGCATCGTGAAATTAACATTAATGAGTAGAAGTGGAAACAAGTACAATATATATTTGTGATGTAAAAATAGTTCACACTAATGCTTATTTATTCAGCTACCATGCCTATTTTTTCCATGAAAATTGAGCTTTTTGATGCATAAAGCAATCAAATTGCTATGATGCAATAGTTCGCAATGATGCTAATAACTTCATGTTCAACTGAATATGCGGTTGAGTGTTGCAGCCAACCTTACACCTGCTTTTGCAAGTTGAGACTCGACAATGGGCCAGCGAGAGAGGAAATAGTCATCTGCAAAAGAAGGGACTTTAGCATTCATGCCCCCCAAAACTACAGGACGTATAATGAAGTGCATGATGTGAAATTGATGAATATACCTCCTAAAACAGTGTCATTCTCAGCATCCTTGTAACCCCAATTGCAAGCTAGCTTGATACTTTCACTAGCATACCTGATGCCATTAAGTAAACACTAAAATTAGATTATCAAAGAACCAGATAAATACATGTTGTGATAGCAACCATTACTATCAGTTGTTGCAAATCATTTCCATCATGCAGCTAGCTGAAAGGAGACTGCATCTGGTGATAAAATTCTGTTCTTATTGTGAATATGTGCTGATTTATTGTGTGACTTCTAGACAACCTTAGATAGTTTCCTCTTTCTGCTGAAGAACAGTCCATTCTCACTTTTTGTTGAGAATGCATTGTTTTGAAGTCTCCATGGATGTTCTTGTGGTTGGTATCAAGTTTCATCCCTCAGCTTTGCCAACTCAAGATCAAAATTTCATACTTCTAACTAGTTGGAGGGATGTTGTTGGAACCAGAATGACTGCACCAATTGGTGCCTTTAAGAGACGGATTTTGCACCAGTGTGTTATATTAGATCCCAACTTAACTAAGTGTGCCAAGGGATAGATAATTAGTACTATATTAACCATATCCAACGAAGCACAGTTCCTTGAAGGTTTTCCTACAAACAAAGTTGCTCACATGTTTTCTCAAAGGAAAACCTGCTATTTCCTTTATTGCAGAGGACTAGGCACAAGTGATTAGAAACATCAGCTCGAACGCATGACAGAGTGTGTCTAGCAGCACGTATCACTGTGCGTGAAGTATGGGCAAGATTATTTATGATCTATACATGATCGTTGGTCAGTTGTTTTTACAAAAATATTGGCAGCAAGCCTAAGAATCAGAGCACCAAACTCAACAAGAGCATTAAGTTGGTTGCATTGTCAACAGATGCCATAAACACGATTACAAATTGCAATGCAAGGATGATGATACATTTTAGAAAATTCCAATACTTACTTTCCTGGGCAAGCAAGCTCATCCGAGCTGCATTTCTCCCATGTAGGTACTTCATCAGACCAGGTACCCTGTTTTTGAAATTAGACATAAATTTTCTCCTTGATGAGATTCACAATATATAGGTGTAACCGATGTTTTATTCTTGGACGAGCGAAAATTTTCAAAGGATACTTATGCAAGGAAGGAAAGGAATAATCTACCAAGTTAACTGCATTTTTCAAATGAAAGAGTGGGGAACATACCGTAATATTTGTCTGAAGCGCTGTTATCAATTCCTCAATGTCTTTATCATAATAATCTTTAAGGCCTGTCTCAATGATCAGATTATCCCATATCTGTCCACGGTCACAGAAACACAAGATCAATTAAATCAAAATGTAACTCAAGAGGTCAAGAACACTTCGAAGATAACTTGAACACATTATGCCCTTGGTTGCAGCAATTGTCCTTACATCCTAAATAGTTGACTAATATGTTGCCTTTAAAACCCTAAGAAATACATGAACAAAAATACAAATAAATATGAAGCAGGGCACACAAGGATCAAGAAATTTTGGAAGGGGAAAGTCTTTAAATTATATCATTTTAAATAGGCTTTTATATAATGATAGGTTTAGTTTAACCAATTCTATAGCTGTTTAATAAATTTCTTAAATAAATCTCCATCCCTATCTTCTCTCATCTCTCGTATCACAGATAGGAATTATTCTTTAATATTAAATATATGTTTTTAGACATATTCAAAAGAAGATGCAGTATAAGTTTCCTGATACTTGTATTAAGATTTTCAGACCGAGTAATGTTATGAACAAAGAAACCATTTTGTAAGATTCATTGGATGATGAAGTTCATGGCTAGGTAGAGTTATTTTCTTCACTGGCGAATATAAACAAAAATTGGCACAGACAGCGTGTTATAAAGTAGATCTTGTCAGACATGAACATTGAAAACTGCAATACAAACTTTTTCACATTGGGTACAGTGAAAGGATAATTGTGAAGGAAAACATAGTAGAATCTAAAGAAAAATATAAGGAAATGCCCACAAGATTAAAGTGGCGTTAGAAACCTAAGGGACAATATAGATATAATATTTAGTTTACTGTAACCACATGGCAAAATTTTTGACGTTGAAACCTAATGGAGGTGTGGTACAGAAAAAAGGCAGATCGAATATACAACCTAAGGGATAGACGTAAAATTGAGGCCCCTTCATGGACACAAGTTTCCTCTCTCCTTGTGTACCTCAAGGTTTTGGGGCTTATCTAGTGTTGTATGTGGCAGTGTTGCCATTCCTACGCTGCAAAACATGAGATTTAGAAGTTGGCAATTGCAACCGACTCTAGTACATAAAGAATACAGAATTCCAATTAGCTCTGCAGATATGTTCCCGTGACTTTGACTGCAGACTATTATGATAAGGAGTTCAGGGACAATGGATTACACATTTGCAAGGAGGTTATATCCTTATAAAGACATAAGTAGGGAGTTGACACGAAATAAAATGATCATGTCCTTAAAAAACGAAACCCTCTATCTCTGTGGATTTTGGGAAAAGGAGGGTGGGTTAAGAAGCTACAGGCTATGAGCTTCTAAATGACTTGAAATTCATGGATTCCATCAAATCCCCTGTTTGATGACTATTCTTTATCCCGCCAATATTCCCTGTTGTCTTTAGTTTTAACATTTTTGCAGTATTTGTTCGACATTCACTCCCTATCTAGCTTCTAAATTAGTTTCATACTGCAAAGACTCAGGTACAGCACATGCCACATATGACAAAAAGTTGCATACCTACTCTTTACAACCTTACCGAGACACCAATTCACAAAAGATTAACAAGCCAAAGAAACTGGTAGAACTTTTATAGGATAAAAGCCAACGTAGTTGCCTGATTGAAAACAAAAATGATTTGCAAGGAATTCATTTTATAAATGTAAATGCAGGTACTAAGACCTGGCTTATGGATTATTAAGGAACAATGGTTTCTGCGGGAAACCTGTTATTAGTTAAATGATTGACTCTATTAATATAAGAATGAAGGAGTCCAAATATAATGGATTCCTCTACTAACCAAAGCATTAAGTCCTTTACATTAAAATTTATTTACTCACGATAAGAAATTTATCGTTACATTTAGTGCAACGGTATCTCAAACTCTAAAAAATTTATCCAAGTAAGAAGACTCTGAATATAGAATTATAACCGTAGGAATATAGGAATAATTCATCGGTAGTGCTTCAGATAAGGTTGATGAGTACCTAGAAAGAAATCTGAGAAATGTGAAGACAAATAAAAAAGTGGGTCAAACATATAGTACTCGAGTTGTATGGGCAACCTTTTGTAACTAATTGGCAGAGTAATTATTTGAAAAAACATAGATAAGCAGTGCCCATGTCAAAAACATGGTCAATGTACAAGTGTAGGGTTACTTGATTCGGTTAAAGTCACAGGAAAATAGTTTGCATGCAATACAATCTATATTTTGGGGTTGCAAATTTGTCAGAGGCTAAAATGGCTACATCAGTCAATCATGCAGACATGCCAATTTGACTACATCAGTCAGTCATGCAGACATGCCAATTGTTAGTTTAAAGAGTCTAAACAATGTTTAAAGTTGTCTAAGGAAAAGTGTTAAATGGAAGAAAGTTTAATATGAATATGAATAATATGCTTAATGTCTAATACGAATATTTGAAACAAACATGGATTTCAAAAAGATATATTTTTAATCACTAATCAGTAATATGTTTGTTCGAGTATGATGTAGATAGTGACAGAGTTAGTAAGTGTTCTAGTCTGATGTCATACTAATACTAATGTCGTCGACAGAGTGTTCTGTTAAGGTATTTCATAGTGTAAAGATTATTGGTTTAAATTTCTGTGGACAAAAATCCAGCCATATTAAAAATTGATATGACCAAAACCTGATGTGATAATCTCAAGACTCACATAAACTAAAAAAATAAAAAACATAAACTAACAAACTAAAAAATAAAAAATAAATGAAAAACAAAACTAATACTTCTTCATTTCTTCATTAAGCAGAAATGGTTTGTACTTTACCGCATGCAAATTGCTCGATCGATTATACCAGCGTACTTCGATTGTATTTCCACCTTCATCTGTAGTGAAACCCACATGCATAGGCTGCAGTTTTCATTCATCAATATCAATGAATAAGTTTTCAATAAAGGAAATGACTTTTTGAAGTAATAACAAAATGAGCAAAAACAAGTTTCAATTTATCCTTTCTGAATTTTCATTCAGTGAGCACATGCATTTTATTTTTCGATATAGAAAGCTTATAGCTAAACAGTAAGGACCTGATGGATATCTCCCATGAAATGAGATAGGAACAGTAAAGCTTGTGTTAAATTATCTGCAAGTTATATAACTGTGCATTAAACTCCACTGGTAAGATAAGCCAACATTTAAATGTAATTTACAGTGAAAGCAACTGGGCGGGGACAAACTACAGATAGAAAATTCATTGTAATGGGATAGCAATAAAAATAAATCATACCAGTTTTACTGTTGTTTCCAAGCTGTGAAGTGTAATTTTGTATGGCACCATCAACACATCTGCCTTTCTCTCCTTCGTCATCATGGCAATCCCCTGTTTGCAAACAATCGGAGAATTCAAATTGCTGTCATAAGGTTCCTTTATTAAACGCTGCACACCATTCAATCACAGTGCATCATGAAGATGCCAGTAATTCTCTTGAGCAATTCAAGTTATACCCATGTTATGATGGGAAAGTCTACCTACTGTGACATATGGAAATACAAGATTGATAAGCAATATGAGACTATTGGACTAAAAACAGAGACAAGATCCCAAATTAAAATAGCTAATTATGAGAATGAAGCATGCCTCGGTCAACAGAACTTACTAGAATATTGATATGTACACTTGTCATCTGGTGTGTTAATGTAATGTAATGGGCGTGACCACGGATATTTGAACCGCTCTTGATCAGCCCATGAGCAAAGAGAATCGAGATCATCAGGGAGCAGGTCTTTCACTGCCGTTGATGCTTCGTCACTAAGAAGTGACTGTCCTTATTCAGAAAACAATAATGTCAGGTATCAAACTACCAACCAATTTATAAAACATAAAAACAAATAAATAAACAAACTTATATATATATATATATATACACTAAGTTCGTTGATGAGCACTAAAAGCATTGACTTTCAGGACAGCCCCTACCGAAGGACTTTTTCAAGGCCTTTAAACATCGATGCAGTGAAGATGGGCAACGGAGAGTTTGTCAGGCATGGTAAACTAGAAATTGTAAATTTGTCTATTGGTATTTTTTGATAAAAATATTTATTTTGAAAAGTAGAGATCAATAAAATTATAATGAGCATAAATCTACTTTAATTCAATTAATCTAATTATTTATTTTTTAACAACTGGAAGAAATTATTTAGATTCTAATTATTTATATATTATATGGTTAAAAAAATTTATGCGTTATATTATATAAAGTAAATTAAAAAAATAAATTTTTATAGTTAACATATTTAATTTCTTATTATAATAACAATTACAAGATATATATAGTAAACATTTCAATTTCTATCCTAACTTAAATTATGGTGAATATACACTACAAAGAAAATGAATGAAAAAAAATAATAAATAATTAAATAATGGCTAGTTGAAAATTATAATGAATATTATGTCAATATTTGACATAAATTTGAATTTTTTATACTTTTATACATATCTAACCAAACAAATTAATCTTTTGCAAACATAATATAATAAAATTCACTTGACTGAATTAGAAAAATGAATAAATCTTGATTAAATATTGGAGTTAAAATTAAAATGTCCCCAAACTACATCATATCGATTTATAGTTTCATTTTCACATAAAATGAGCAACATTGTACATGAACAATAAATTAATTATTCATCACAACAAAGATGAATAAAAAAATTTTTAAAAGGAAAAATATTTTTTATAAATGAATATTTTAATTTAATATTTATCATTTTAATTGAAGTTTAACATGATTTTTCATTTATTATTTTTCCTTAACCTTGACCTAAAATTTAATTAATATAAATATTGAAACACATTGTATACAAAGATATATTCAAAATATTTTTTTTAGGAAAATACATATTTATAAACATTCCAAGCAAAACATCTCTAAAAAATATTCATCAAAATGTTATTCAAGATTTATTTTGAAGTATACGAAAAATGGAGATGCAATAAAAATAAATAAAAAATCTAGCATGTTCCAAAAGGAATCAAATCTCTTCATGTACAAACCTATTTTAGAATACAAGACTGAAAAAACCACTCTCTCTCTATATTGTAATTTTTCATTGTTTAAATTCTATTTTTGAATGTATATAGATTACATAACTTAACTTGTAAGTTCAAACAAAAAATGTTAGATTTCACTAAAATTTGACAAAAACCTATACCTAAGGAAAATACCAAAATGTAAAATATGAGCCTACTTCAAATGTTTTAACCATAAAAAACTTATTTTTTTCAATTGCTTTAAATGGTAAATCTTAAAATTAGTTAACATAAATCTTGAAATAGTTTATTTAAATCTTAGGTTAAATATTTTTGAAAAGTATAAGGTTTAAATATTTTACTCATAGTTTACTTTATCTCTTTTTAAAGTTGATATGAAATTATATTAAGTCATGTGGACATGGAAATATTTTATTGAGTGAGCTAAATATTTTCACCACATTGGATTTTAATATCAAGAAATTGAGTGACTCATAATGAGGTTAGGATTATTGATGTTTTTATAATTCTTTTAATTAAAATTAATTAAACATACATATTCATTTTTATTTTTTTTACGACTGACATTGATTTTCTATTTAGACAATATATATTTTTTTTAAATAGAAAAATGTTAACTCCATATTAATAGACTGACACATCACCCTCATACTGAATTATAGAACCAATTAACATATTCTTAATCTAAAAATAATGTAAATATTATAAATTATAATTTCTCATTAAAAAAAACTACCAAAATCACACATTCTGTCCCATAAATAAATAAAAAAATAAAAATAAAAATAAAAATAAAATTTCACCTAGATTTAACGCAGTCATCTTATATCGATTTATACTGACCAAACCACATCTTAATATCGATTTATACTCACATTCAATGCTGAAAGAGTGAAATTATTGAAAGGTTTTACATTCAAGTCCAAACCAAGACAACTTAATTCAACCTAGTCACGTTATATCCATTTACAATGATGAAACCAATATCTATTTAAAATGAAACCAAATTCAAGACTGAAAGTATTGTGAGGTTATATATTCAAATCAAGAGACTGCCTTTCATTACTTTTTCTCAATATTTAAGTAAGAAATTGTCAATAAGCAATGTGAGGAAAACCTCACCTCAGCGATCTTGCAAACCGCATGATGCCCGTCTATTCCCCAGGTCTCCGTAGCAGGGAGCATGCCCAAATAAATCACCACGCTGACAAGAAACGCACAGCTCAAATTACGACCGTAATTCCTCATATTTGTTTCAATAACGAAATCAGCAGGCAAATGCTATGAGTGGCTTAGGCTGTGAAACTGAGCCACCTTTTGTAGTCAAAGATTGAATGCGGTTGCAGTTGACATTAATTCGAATGCACGTAACCTCCTTTCAAAAACATTAGGGTTTGTAGTGAAAGATTGAATGCGGTGGCAGTTGACATTAATTCGAATGCACGTAACCTCCGTTCAAAAACATTAGGGTTTGTAGTCAAAGATTGAATGCGGTGGCAGTTGACATTAATTCGAATGCCCGTAACCTCCGTTCCAAAACATTAGGGGAGCTAAATAGAAGGAATATAATGGAATCTGCTAAGCGGTGCAGAGAATAATTGAAGGGATTATGCTACGAGTAGCTCTACCATTGATGCTGAGAGACCCTCTGCGGTCATGGATTATGTCAACTGCCTTTAAATAGGTTTAGGTTTTAGTAATAGCGAAGTCATAAATATGTATGTAGTAAATTTTTTTAATATGGTTGATATTGCTTGTATAGATCAACTATGTTGAGATTTTTTGTTTTATTAAATTGGGCAAAAATTTCATGTAGGTGACAACAATAAGATTTGTTGCTATATTAGCTCCATTTTGTTGAGGAGCAGTTATTGCATGCCATATTTGTTGTGAGAGAATTTATGATTCAGTTTTATACTCCTAGCTATAAAAATATAGGCCAATAAAAGATATTGGTGTGGTAGAGAGTGTGTAAGGAAATAAATTGTTGTAAGTTCATGTTGAATAATAAGATTGCCCATGCCTCTGTTTTGGTGGATGTAGCCCAGATTGGTTGGGTAAACCACGTTAACTCCTTGTGTTATTTTTTATGATTTTAAGTGTTGTGTATGCCTTTTAAAATTCCGCTACGCATTGTTTGCTCCAACAAACTAATTATTAATAACTATATAATATAACAACCATATTATTATATATATTTTAATGAATATTATTTAATATTATAATAAAAATATAAACTCATAATAAATTATAATATTAATAATTAGATTATCATTATATATAAAAATAAAATATATATATTATTATATTATAATAATAATAATAAATTATAAAAATAATAATAACTATTAATTATTATAAATTCGGATAATAATATATAATAATAGTATATTATTAAATAATCATACAAATATAATTATTAATAAGATAATAATATAATTAAACATCATAATAAAAAAATATAATAGTATAATAAATAATTATTACTATTATTTTATTTTTATTATTATTATGATGAATAAAATAATATAAGAAAAAGAATCTAGATAAAAATAGTCCCTACAATGGTTTAAAGAATGATATTTTTAACCTAAGGAATGAAGGTACTATCCTTTTAATAGGCGACTTTAATGCTCGAACTTCAAGCAACCAAGCTATTGTTCTAAGCAATCATTCCAACCCTAATCCTCTTTGGTTAGACGAAGACCCTACTCTGGCTAGTAGGTACAAAAGGAGCTCTGAAGACCTCGGGGAGAATTTGTTTGGGTCAGAGCTAGTCAAGTTCTGTAGTGCTCAGGATCTCATAATCTGCAACGGTCTAAAGAAGTGGCCCAATTTTAGCCAGATGACATGCATCAATGGGCTTGGTAGCAGCATGGTAGACTATGTTATTTCCGATCTCCCTTTATACAACGAAATAATAAATTTTGACATCTTAAACGACCACGAGCCTGATCATAGGTCGCCTTTACTTATAACTCTCAATTTTGTCATGCATAGAGATCCCATAGAAAATAATCCTTATAGCCAAAAGAACCTAATATTTGATAGAAATAAAAACGATCTCTTTTAAAATGAATTAAAAACTAATTTGCTTCCTTTATCTAGTATAGACAACATAGAATAGCTCTATCATAATTTTACTACAACCCTGTTATATTAGATTACCAAGTTCTCAATTGAAGTTTCAAATAATAAAAGAAATAGCAAAATCAATCCATGGTATGACAAAGATTGTAAGTGTGAGGATAAAAATTAAGGAAGTTATTGATGAATCTCTTAAAATGGGCAAGATAAAAATATACCAAGCCCTAACTAAAAGGAAAAATAGGCAGTACATTCGTAAAAGACAAGATAATCTCTTACACCTCTCTAAGGTAGCCCTTAAGAAATTTTGAAGGCAATTCTGACTAGGAAAACTAAAGATAATAATAAAATTTCTTTACACGATTGGAATTCCTATCTTAAAAAGCTTTATGAATCTCCAAATGTCATAGATAACTTTGAAACCTTGCTCACAAGAAAAGAATTTTTCTCATTAGAAGACATTGATTTTGGGGTTAAACGCTTAGCAAATGGGAAATCTAAAGACATTGAAGGTTACCAGGCATAAATCTTAAAAATTGGAGGTTCTATCCTCATCCCCCACGTCCACAAGATTTTCAATCAAGCAATGAAGCAAGGGTTCCCTAAACCATGGACTGAGAGCCTCATTATCCCTATTTTTAAAAGTGGGTATACAAATAACCCCTCTAATTATCGGACCATTATGATCAGTCCTCTCTTAGCCAAGCTATATGGTACTATTTTGGAAAAGAATTTGAGCATATGGCTTGAAAGTGAAAGTAAGTGGGCTAAATGCCAAGCGGGTTTTATAAGGCATCACTCAACAACAGACCACCTCGTTACACTTAGGATCATTGTGGAGGAATGTCGTAATGATAAATTCAATCTCTTTTGTTGCTTTGTGGACTTTAGAAAGGCTTTCGATACGGTTCCTAAAAAAACCCTTTGGAATAGATTAGAAGAGCTAAAGGTTTCTTTCGAGTTGAGAGTTGTCGCTATAAGATTATACGAGAATGTAATTGCCAAGCTAAAGAGAAATGAGGGGTGGTCGAAAGATATTAAATGTAATATTGGAGTTAAACAAGGTTGCCCCCTCTCCCCTACCCTATTTGGCATTTACATCGACAAGCTTGAAGGTTATTTAGAGGAAGCAAGTTGTGCTGACACGATCTTAGTTGGGATAGTCATCATCCTTCTCCTCTATGCTGACGATATTGTTCTTCTCGCAAGGTGCCCATCTGATCTTGATAAGCAACTTAGGCTTCTTAAGGATTTCTGCTCTACCATGGGTATCACTTTTAACACTGACAAAACAAAAGTTATGATTATCAAATCCAAGAAGGACACTTATGCTAATTTTATGGATGACAATAATAACTTGGAGGAAGTGTATTCTTACAAGTACCTAGGAATTGATATTCATCACAAGCTCAACTGGAACTATAGCATTGAGAAAATAATTAATGGGGGGTGGAAAGCTTATTTTTGTCTTGAAAATAATTGTAAAACAACAAACCTCATAATGTGGGATAAAAAGAAGTTCCTCTTACTCATGTTAGCTTATATGGATGTGAAGTCTGCGGTTGCAACATCTCTAGAGAATCTTGGATAAAGATTGAGCAAATCTAGAAGCGTTTTAGAATGTATAACCTGAAAATTAAAAGCAATACACCCTATCTTATTCTCCTTATAGAAGTAGGTCTTTCCCCTATCGAGAGCCTAGCTATGACTAGGCTTCTGTTGTACAAGCACAAACTTAATAACATAGAAGATCATAGACTTCCTAAGCTAGCTTTAAATTCCAACCAAAACCACCTAAGGCTCAAGTGGGGGTGGTATAAAGACACAAGGGCCTGGTTAAACCTTTGGGAGATCAACGAAAATGATGCATTGCAAAACATTAATAACATTAAAAATATTGTCACTTCTAAGTTCAAAGAAAAAATGTGGTGTGAGAAAGATTTAACAGCTAAAAGAAAATTAAGTTATTATAAGAAGGTCTTCAACTCCACCCTAGAAGATCAAAAGTATCTCTCTGTTTTAACTAGCTCAAAGAAGAAAATTAATATGGTGAAGATTAGAATGAACTCTCATGATCTCCATAGTGAAACAGGTCGTTGGGCAATTCCTAAAACACCATGGATGGAAAGGATCCGCCATCTCTATGAGAATAGGAACATCGAGGATGAAAATCACTTCCTCTTAGAGTGCTCTGTGTACAACCACAATAGATCTCAGTTTCATAATCTTTGTCACAATACTGACTTTCCTAGCCTTTTACGATGTCAAAATTATAGTGAGCTCGGGAGGCTTCTCTCCAAGCTTTTTGAGCATAGGAATAAAATCTTAAATCAAACTAAATAATTTGTTTCTTTAGGTCTGATAGACCAAAGTTTGGTCTCAGTGGATGTTTTTTTTTTCTCGGTAAAACTAGCTAGTCTATTATATTATATTTACAGGAAAATATTACAAGCAGTGAAACAGGACTTCCATGGCCACCAGTGGCACTTTGGGTATCTTGGCATTGACGCAAAAAGCTCCCTCGCAGGGGCAGCACTGACAGGACTACCTAAATTCCCCCAAAAACTAACTGAGGCCAAGGCCAATTCTACTTAACGTTCAACAGAACATGACGGCCCACGCAAGGGCTTCCTTCAAAACCCGACTGTGGATTGACACAAACGAGACAGACTGATATTAAACTAGATCGACAGAAACAAGACAGAATGAAAAACTGCAAGTGAACAAACATAGTGACCTTTATCCTGGGCTCGAGCAAAGAGAGAAAGGTAAGAGCCGGTGTGCGCGTCGGAGGATCAGTCGCCGAGACCTTCGCCGCCGAGACCTTCATCGCCGAGACCATCGTCACCAAGACCTTTTTCTTCCACGATGGTACACCATCCCTGACCCTCAGGAATTCCTTCCCACATGGCATCCCACTTATCCTTTGTTGTGCCTTGAGGTTCCTGCTCCTGGGGATGCGAGGAGGCATGCAGAATCTCCTTCCCAGAGGTGCCCACCTCAATTGGTGGTTGCAGGACTGGGCTCTCCTTTCCAATGCCTTCTGTGGGTGGTTCCACCATTCCTGGAGGCGTCCCACTGTCATTCCCTTCAGGAGCTTTAGTGAAGAGAACTGAAATGTGAGCATTGATACCTTCACTGTCCTTGGAGCTGCCCAGGGTGAACACGACCGAGCCAAATGCTGGAAGAGTTGGCTCTCCTTCGCTTGAGCTGCCCACCTCCGTGAATTTCCCAGTTTGGAGTGGCTTAGCCCTTGCCCTCCTGTAGCAATAACAGCAGCAACAATGATGGTGCTCATTCGCTGCCGGAGGGAGAGAGGATGAACCTCGCCCAGTTCCCCTCCTGCAAGGTTGTTGCTCCCGTAGTCTCGCCATGGACACGCCTCCGTCTCCCCTGTTAGCCTGCGTTGAATTTTGAGACCAGCAACCAGACGGAATTCGCCACAAATTTCTCCCAATCGCGACAATCTCTGAGAAGCTGTAGCTTGAGGGACGAAAGTCCCTCTTTGTAACCAGATTGCCCTGATGGCACTTGGTTTGCCGCTTCCACCTGAGACCAGAGCCTGAATTGGAGCCGCGGTGAGCCAAGATGGCTGGTCGAAGTGGTAGAATAACCGCCCACCTCTGCGTCTGCACCCTCGTGGAATTCCCCTGCGTCTGAACCTCACCAGCTTCACCATAACAATGGGCTCGCTTCTGCTCATCCGTCTGTGCCTTAATAACCCTCCTCATTCCCTCGGTGGGAGAAAACCATAACTGCAAGCTGCAGCGCCATCGTTTCACTCTGCTCGGCATTGAATGCCCAGAGCTCGGACTGCGGAGGATTAACCCTTTGATGGCTAACTCCATCAACCATAAATACGGGCACGGGGCGGCACATGCTGGACATGTGGCCCGTTCCTTTGTGACGTGCCAACACCCGCATCCGGGGTGGTCTCAGTGGATGTTAACCATCATCATCATCATCATTAATATATTATGATTACTAATATATTATTATAACAATAATATAAAATAATAATAATAATAATAATCACATTATATTGCATTATTATATTATTATTATTATAATAGTCATAGTATATTAGTAATATTAAATATTATATTTAATTAGTAATATTATTATATTATTATTATTATTATTATTATGAGGTTTTTTAATTCAACCATGTTTATTTTAAGTATTTTTAATATTTATCTTAGGGTTTGTATACATTGGGTTTATAATATTAGTCCCTTTTGTTTATTATTACCCAAGGGATCAATACTAAAACCCCAAGGGATTTCGAACCAAAGGGAGCAATATTATAAACCTAACGGATAAATATTAAAAACCTAAGGGATCAAGAAGTGCAAGGCATTGATATCACAAATACAAGAGGTTAATAAAGCCAAGGGATTGATATTATAAACCCAAATGAATAATAAACCCAAGGGATTGATATTATAAACCCGAATGAATAATAAACCCAAGGGATTAATACTAAAACCCCAAGGGATTGTGAACCCAAGGAAATAATATTAAACCCAAGGAACTAATATTATAAACCTAAGGGAATAATAAACCCAAGGGATTGATATTATAAACCTAAAGGAATAATAAAACTAAGGAATCAATACTAAAACCCCAACGGATTATGAACCCAAGGAAATAATTTTAAACCCATTGGACTAATATTATAAACCAACATTGTTAAACCCAAATATAAACACTACAAACACTAAAATAAACATAGTTTATTTTGATGGTGAGACAATCTTTGTCACAATCCCTTGTTGATAATATAAACCTAAAGGAATAATAAACCCAAGGGATTAATACTAAAATCCCAAGGGATTGTGAACCCAAGGGAATAATATTAAACCCAAGGGACTAATATTATAAACCTAAGGGAATAATAAACCCAAGGGATTGATATTAGAAACCCAAAGGAATAATAAAACTAAGGGATCAATACTAAAACAGATTATGAACCTAGGGAAATAATATTAAACCCATTGGATTAATGTTATACACCCACCATTGTTAAACTCAAATATAAACACTACAAACACTAAAATAAACATGGTTATTTTGATTGTGAGACAATCGTTGTCACAAATACTTGTTGATAATATAAACCTAAGGGAATAATAAACCCAAGGGATTGATATTATAAACCCAAATGAAGAATAAACCCAATGGATTAATACTAAAACCCCAAGGGATTGTGCACCCAAGGGAATAATATTAAACCCAAAGGACTAATATTATAAACCTAAGGGAATAGTAAACCCAAGGGATTGATATTATAAACCTAAAGGAATAATAAAACTAAGGGATCAATACTAAAACCCCAAGGAAATAATATTAAACCCATTGGACTAATATTATAAACCCAACATTGTTAAACCCAAATATAAACACTAAAAACACTAAAATAAATATAGTTTATTTTGATGGTGAGACAATTGTTGTCACAATCCCTTGTTGATAATATAAACCCAACGGAATAATAAACCCAATAGATTGATATTATAAACCCAAATGAATAATAAACCCAAGGGATTAATACTGAAACCCGAGGGGATTGTGAACCCCATGGAATAATATTAAACCCAAGGGACTAATATTATAAACCGAAGGGAATAATAAACCCAAGGGATTGACATTATAAACCTAAAGGAATAATAAAACTAAGGGATCAATACTAAAACCCCAAGGGATTATGAACCCAAGGAAATAATATTAAACCCATTGGACTAATATTATAAACCCAACATTGTTAAACCCAAATATAAACACTACAAACACTAAAATAAACATGGTTTATTTTCATGGTGAGACAATCGTTGTCACAATCCCTTGTTGGTGATATAAACTGAAGGGAATAAACCTAAGGGAATAATAAACCCAAGAGTTGATATTATAAACCTAAATGAATAATAAAACTAAGGGATCAATACTAAAACCCCATGGGATTATGAACCCAAGGAAATAATATTAAACCCATTGGACTAATATTATAAACCCAACATTGTTAAACCCAAATATAAACACTACAAACACTAAAATAAACATGGTTTATTTTGATGGTGAGACAATCATTGTCACAATCCCTTGTTGATAATATAAACCTAAGGGAATAATAAACCCAAGGGATTAATACTAAAACCCCAAGGGATTGTGAACCCAAGAGAATAATATTAACCCAAGGGACTAATATTATAAACCTAAGGGAATAATAAACCCAAGGGATTGATATTATAAACCTAAAGGAATAATAAAACTAAGGTCAATACTAAAAGCCCGAGGGATTATGAACCCAAGGAAATAATATTAAACCCATTAGACTAATATTATAAACCCAACATTGTTAAACCCAAATATAAACACTACAAACACTAAAATAAAGATGGTTTATTTTGATGGTGAGACAATCGTTGTCACAATCCCTTGTTGATAATATAAACCTAAGGGAATAATAAACCCAAGGGATTGATATTATAAACTCAAATGAATAATAAATTCAAGGGATTAATACTAAAACCCCAAGAGATTGTGAAGCCAAAGGACTAATATTATAAACCTAAGGGAATAATAAACCCAAGGTATTGATATTATAAGCCTAAAGGAATAATAAAACTAAGGGACCAATACTAAAAGCCCAAGGGATTATGAACCGTAGGAAATAATATTAAACTCATTGGACTAATGTTATAAACCCAACATTGTTAAACCCAAATATAAACACTACAAACACTAAAATAAACATGATTTATTTTGATGGTGAGACAATTGTTGTCACAATCCCTTGTTGATAATATAAACCTAAGGGAATAATAAACCCAAGGAATTGATATTATAAACTCAAATGAATAATAAATCCAAGGGATTAATACTAAAACCCCAAGGGATTGTGAACCCAAGGGAATAATACTAAACCCAAGGGAATAATATTATAAACCTATGGGAATAATAAACCCAAGGGATTCATATTATAAACCTAAAGGAATAATAAGACTAAGGAATCAATACTCAAACCCCAAGGGATTATGAACCCAAGGAAATAATATTAAACCCATTGGACTAATATTATAAACCCAACATTGTTAAACCCAAATATAAACACTACAAACACTAAAATAAATATGGATTATTTTGATGGTGAGACAATCATCGTCACAATCCCTAGTTGATAATAAAAGCCCAAGGGATTGATATTATAAACCCAAATGAATAATAAACCCAAGGGATTAATACTAAAACCCCAAGGGAATGTGAACCCAAGGGAATGATATTAAACCCAAGGGACTAATAATATAAACCTAAGGGAATAATAAACTTGGAGATCTATTATTGAATGCATAATTTACTCTTCTAATTATATTCATCATCTATTTCAATTTATTCCTTTAATCTATTTCGTATTTTCATTTTGTTTAGAATTGCATTTCAAAAATTATTATTTAACAAAAATATTTCGAAGCTCATCTATAATTTTTCAAATTAAATTTAATCTACTTTACATTTTAAGAATTTAGTGTTCAACAAAGATAAATTTTAGAATTATATTCAAAATTTAATATTTTTCAAAAATAGATGCTTATCATTTATTAATTGATGTTTTATTGTTATTTTCCACTTGAGTGTTTTAAAATTTCTATGTGTAATAAAAATAAGTTTTACAATTACATTTCAAAATTTGTTGTTTCACAATGAACATGGATAATTTAATACATATCCATTTTTTTCTTATTAATTTTAATATACACTTCATATTTTAACATTTCTATCTTTTTTCTTTTTTTCTTTTTTCTTTTTTCATTTTTTCTTTTTTTTTTTCTTTTTTTTTTCTCTTTTTTTTTCTTTTCTTTTCTTTTCTCTCTTTTTTTTTTTTTTTTTGAAGCCTAAAAATACATTCATTTAGAGTTTTTGACTCGTAGCCCATATAGTGTTATTCCTTCCACATAAGAAGAACATAAGAAGGACATATAGATCATATAGGTCTGACACATTAAGTCATGGAGGATATTTCCAAGAAAAGTAGGATATTTCCTAGAAAATAGCTGAAAAAACAAGTTGACAACCATAATCAAAATTCATTAAAAGTCATTAAAGAGCCATAGAAGAAAAAACCTGCAGCCATAAAAAAAACTAAGAGACAATATCATATGAAACAAAAGTGATAGATGGAAAGGCCAGATAGATATGCCGAAGAGATCATAGTGACCAAAAGCGAGCTAGAAGTCTGTAGGAGCAAAATCCTGAATAGAAAAAAATTCCCTCCATCAGCCTCCTACAAAGACCAAAGACTTGGAACCATCTGAAGACCCTCTTTCGATAGATCATCTGCTTGCTGGTTGAGAGCCCTATTTATGTGATGAATAGAACCTCCCGCCAATCTAATCCACATGAATCTTATCCTATCTAACCACCCTACAAGCGGATGCTTTAGAATATTATTTTTCCCAAGGACATAATCTACCAAAACTCTCAAGTCTCCAAAAATTGTTACATTCTGTAAGTTAAGAAAGAGACAAAAACTTAGAAGGCTAGCTAGGGCCATAGCCTCAGCTTTACTGTTGGAGCCCCTACCCCCATTCCAGTGAATAAGATAATGATTATTTTCATTTGCAATAATGTGCACTCCATAGCCACAAATGGCGTCCTGTTTAGCACCATCGAAAAACGCTCTTGGCATAAAAGACAGCTCCCGTGGGAGCTCTTTGCAAACTTGATTTATGTGCTTGGGAGGCTTCTACGGGATTGATTCATAGAGAAGAGTGATATTGGAGAAATGTCCAAAAAAGGAGCAGATTTTCCATTGAAAATGAAATTGTTACGCCATTTCCATATGAACCAGAAGGCAATAATGAAAATTGATCTCCATGATTCCATTTGTTTACCGTACCATAGCGCTTCACTGATAGACGCATGGAGCATATGCTGGATTACAAATAAATCCACTGGGGATTTCCAGAGCTGTTGAGATGAATAACAGTTGAGAAAAAGGTGGAAATTATTTTCGTCTGCAGACTTGCAGATGTGGCATATGCCTAGGCCCTGCCATCCACACTTTCTTAAATTTTCCCACGAGAGATTCATATTATGAAAGGACAGCCAAGAAAATAAAATCATTTTGGAAGGGAATCCATATTTCAAAAATATGAGAGGAAAGAAAGGGCTGAGAGGGTCTTTCCTTAAACCACATAGATTCTGGTATATGTCTTTATCTTGAAAATTTTTTATCCCTCTAGAGATCCCCCATATAAGACTGTCGTAATCCGGCGACCGAAAAATCCCACAGATCCTGAGACGAGTTCTGATGCATTCCCATTGCAGAGCAAGTTCACCTTGAATACCCAGGAATCCGGCTTCCTTCCAGATAGGAATCAGACCCTGCCAACCTTTAATTAAGTTGTCCTAATAAAAAAAAACCTTTCTGTGGAAAAAAGACAATAGTGATTCAGGTACATCGATTATCTCTGCACCACTCAGAAAAAGATATTTTCCAATGAGAATCTTTTTGCCCGATTGGAAGCACCAAACTAAGTTCTCCAGGAAATAAATTTCAAACTTGCGAAGGCTTAACCATATAGATGAGCCCAATGGAGAACCTATCCTTCCTTTCCTGTACCAGAAGGATATGTCTTTCTTACCTATGCATTTCTTTCGGATTATGTCGCTCCATGGCCCTTCTTCATAAATCCCTCTCCACAGGGATCTACATAACAGAGCCTTTCCGAATGTCCTCAAATCTAAGAGGCCCCATCCTCCCATGCTCTTCGGCATAGAAATATTGGACATTTTCGAAAGGTGAAATTTCCTTTTTCCTGCTTGGCCACCCCAAATAAAATTAGCTGTAAGTTTATTCATTGACTGAATAATGCTCGCTGGAAGGAAAAATAAATGAGACCAATAAACTGCTAGCTGATCAAGGACAAATTGAGCTAAGATCACCCTTCCTTCTAGCAAAAGGCACCTATACTCCCATACAGAAATCCTTTTAAAGTATCTGTCAGGAATCCATTGCTAGTTTGCCTTTGAAAATCTGTTTGCTCTTAACTAGAAGCCCAAATATTTAATTTCGTGACTGATAGATTGTGCCTCAATACCGAAAAGAGCCGATAGCCATTCAATCTCCTCCTGGCATATATCATTGTGGTAGATGATTGACTTTGAACTGTTGATCTATAAACTTGTTGCTTTCTGGAAATTGAAAAGGATTTCGAAAAAACATAACCATGTGATTCTACATAAAATTCCAAACGGTATGATATCATCAACAAATAAATTATGAGAGATCGAGACATTCCTGCATACTTTTAACGGCTGACATCTGTTTTCATTGACTGCTTTGTTGATATGGAGGCTGAGGGAATTCATGGCCAGAATGAATAAGAGCGGAGACAACAGACAGGCTTGACGAAGACCTCTGGAAGCAGTGAAAAAGGGAGATGGGATTACGTTGATGATGATCGCATAGTTCACCTGCTCCACGCAGGCCATGATCCAATTAATCATGTTCACTCTTAAGCCAATCTTTGCGAGTAAACATCTAATGAATCCCCAGTCAAGGCAGTCATATGCCTTTCGAAGGTCGATCTTTAGAATGACTGCATCCCTTTTTTTGGAATGAATGGTAAAAAGACCTTCCTGAGTGTTTGCAACCGCATCCAAGATGTTCCAACCTTGCAAAAAAGCATGCTGCTCTTTTGATAGGAAATTTGATAGAGTTGCTTTAATTCTTTCTGCAATTATCTTTGAGATAATTTTGTAAGAGATATTGCATAACAAGATCGAGCGAAAGTCCCCAAAAGACTCTGCCTTTTCTTTCTTTGGAATAAGAGAAATGTTTGTGGAGGACGTCTTCTGATTTATACTGTGTGCGATCCTAGTAGCCTCTACCATTTTTAACAGATCAACTTTGATGATGTCAAAGAAGTGAGCGAAGAACTCTATAGTCCAGCCACCCAGCCTTGGACACTTGTCTTTCTTGAAGGACTTCATTGATTTTAGCAGCTCGTTGTCAGTAACTGGCTAGAATATTTGGTCATTTGTATCCTCATCAAACATATGGGGAAACACTTCAATGCCCCACATAATATCCTGAAAGCTGCATTCTTCAGATCTTTTATACTGTTTTGTGAAAAACTTCACCGCCTCACTTGTTATTTCCTGTTGAGAATTAAAAAAACCTCCTCTTCCATCACTAATTTTCCAAATGGAGTTGTTCTCCCGTCCGAAATTTTCAAATTTATGGAAACATTTTGTGTTCTTGTCCCCTTCTTTTAGCCATATCACCTTACTCTTCAACCACCAGAAGGATTCCTCCTCTTCTAAAATTTTAATTTTCTTCTTTTGAAGCTGCTTAATGTGACATCTTTCTTTAAAGGAAAGACTATGAACAGACATGGCTTCAGACGCTCTGTCCAGTTATTTTTGAATTTTTCTCAGATCATTTTTATTAGATTGCCTTTTCATAATTTTCCAGTATTTTACCGCCTTTCACATATGATCCATTTTATCTCTAAAAGTCATAAAAAACGGAAAGGGGCTAGAGGACATCATCTCACTCCATGTTTTCTTTATATGGTCATTGAAGGCAGGATCTTCCAGGGAAGTTCTGTTGAATTTGAAGCTGTATCCTTTCCTAAAGCCTTTCTGTTTCCAGCCCAATAAAATCGGTCTATGGTCCGAAATGAAGACATTCTCGATCGAAGAGAAAGGAATATCCAACTTGTCAATCAAACTAGCGTGAAGAATAAATCTATCAAGCCTCTTTGCTATGTATGCACTTTCAATTCTTCCATTTTCCCATGCCGGGTGCATGAGGGGAGGGCGGATGTCAATATAATTCCTCCTCAGCAGCAGTTCACTTTTAATTTTTTCGGCAAGGGGGTCCTTCTTCTTGTTAATGCCCCATATTTGCTCCATATTAAGAGTGACATTTAGGTCCCCTGCAATCAGTGAATATTCAACATAAAAAATTTCAGATGCAAAAAGTTTCTCCCAAAAAAGAAATCTATTTCTATAGGGAGCATATACATTCAAGATGTTTATTGGGAATTTGAGTCCCCTCATATGAGCCGAAATCAGAATTCCTGCCAAACAGCTATAAGTTTTTGCCTTGATCCAGTTCGGATCCCACAAAATAGCTAACCCCCACGAAAGACCATTAGCTCCCACATCATATATATACCAGGAAGGAAACATCTTCCTAAAGTAAGAGATTTCTACAGAAGAGGCGTGCATGGTTTCCTGGATAAGAATAATTTTGGGGCAAGCAAAGTGGAAAAAATCCTTCAATGCCAAAAATTTATGGTCTGCCCCCAACCCTTTTATGTTCATGGAGATGATGAAGTTCATTTTGGGATCTTGTCGGCCATGCTTGCTCTAAGAAGCCATTCTTCAGTCATGTCTGTGATAGGAACATCTATAAGGGACAAATTACGGGCACCTCTGCCCGCACCTTCACCTCTTCCCCTAAAATGCCTGCTTCCCCTGTTATTCTTCCTCCTTACCGTAATATTACTTGTGGAGTTTGGGCTTATTTACAGGGATTTTTGAACTCCGAGTTTATGAATGGAGAGAGCCCTAAGCTCCAAGGATTTCTTGCTTAGTAAATAATCCAAATCACTGCCTATAGAGTTAGTGGGCAAAGACATTGGAGAGTTTGCAGGGGTGGCTGATATCATTATCTCTTTATCTTTACCAAGGGGATAACTGTTTTTTTTTTGGGGAAGACAAGGAGGAAGGAATGATGAGGACTTAGTTATTGTTATTTTGGTAGGGGTGCAGGATCGGTAGAGGGTTTGGAACCTCATGATCAAAGGCAGGCTCCAATAGAGGCATAGCAAAAGAAATAGTGGGATTAGGAGCGTCGCAGTCAGAAGCCGGTTCTAAGGGAGGCATGGAAGGAGATATAGGATCCACGGGAGCCGAGGAATGATGCTTCATAGAAGGCAGCTATTGATTATCATAAAAGAACTTTTCTGTATCCCCCGACCCTGAAGGAGACTGACTCTCTGAGGACGGAGACTTCACCTGTTCCGGGAATGACGATTTAATTTTGAAAAACTTTACCACAGACTGATGGGGACCATGAATCTTTTGGAAATTAAGTCACCGAGTTAGATGCCCAGTACGGTGGCAGGCTGAGCACCTAAAGGGCACCCCCCAGAAATCCAACCTTCGCCTAATTTTTAGATCCCTCCGAAAGATGTCAATATGATCCGGGAATCCTCCCCTGTAGGCTTTGTCTATCAAAATCCATGAGACTCTTTTATCTTTCTCTCCTAGAAACCAAGGATCAACATAGACGCATCTTTGAATAGCATTGCCAATATCCTCTAGAGTTTCCTTTGACCATAATTCTAAAGGAAAACCGAGAAGCTTAACCCATATCAAGTTGTTAGATGGGGTGTTATTTGAAGGGTTATGGCCTAAATACCACCTGTGCAGAGCTAGAAAACTTCTTTTGAACACCTATTGCTGCTTTAGAATGATTTCCAGGTCACTAGAATTTAGGAAATGAAAACAATACCATTCCTTTAGCAGTCTGGCAATAATAGGAACATATCCTATTAAAGGTTTCCATTGCTGCTCAAGCCAGGTCCGCATCTTCGATTCATCCAGTACTGGAAAGTGCCACCGACCAATCAGGGCGTTACCTTGGAGACTTACAATGCGCTCTGCCAGATGGGAGCTGTTGATTTTAGTGGCAACACGAGGGGGGGCAATTTTTACAGGCTTCTGTGAATACGGATAATATCCATCCTCCCGGGCTTTATCTGCGAGAACATTATCTTTTTGGTCAGAAGGGAAAAAAGGATTTCCCTTTGACCGGACAAAACCATCCGAAACATCCTGTGGGGCCACGGGATGAGTCAGCATTTCCTCCAAGGTGGACTGCCATTCACCTGACAGTTTGGCGCTTCTGTTGATCAATTCTGCTTGGATGACCGCTTGAATCATAGCCTCCATGGCAGATGAGTCAAATTGTAGATCCATGCATTAAGAAGCCACCTAACTTTTTACTCCCAAGTACCATACAATCCGCATGAAGATCAATGACGGACACAACATTCAATGAAAGCTAAAGATTTCCGAATAAGATGCCTAGAGAAGGAGGATTTTGAATTCTAAGGACTGACAGATGAAGCCTCGGAAAAAAACTGATCCTGTACCCAAGAGCTAGGGAGATTAAAAAGCTGTCATCTGTCCCTAAGATTTGAAAGGGACAGAAATGATGAGAACAGGGATCTAACAGGAAGCAAAGAATTTGAAAGATGACGGTTTTACTTAATTTGGAAACTCAAATCCCAATGCCAAGGAAATTAAATCCACAGCTCGCATCACTTTACACTGCCCAAAGAAGTCCTGGGTAGGTGGATGAAATTAAGACTTGTACTATGGACAATTATCCGGCCCCAGGGCGAAAAATTCCAGCCCGGAAAAACCAGAAGAATTCAGAGGGAGACAGACAAGGAGCAGTGAGCTCCGACGCGTTCCAAATGCTTATCCTTAGCAGAAGTTCATGAAGATTCTTCTGGACAAACTATACAACAGCAAAAAAACTCACAGACATGCCACCAAGGACCTAACTTAAACCGGAAGTTTGAACAGGGCTTGGTAATGACAATATAGTTTTGAACCTTGCGCATTGATCTCCATAACCCGCTTAAAATTTTCGCAGACATGAGTAATCGCAAACAATGATTCTTCTATGCTAAATCAAACTAACTTCAAACTCATGATATCCATACACTTTGTTCTATAAAAAATTCATAATTCATTCCACTCTGCATATTGCATTATTCAGACTAAGAATAATCGCTTCAAAACTAAATGTAACCAGTCCTTTAATTAACCATATTTTTTAATAACATAAACAGAGAAATGACATGAATTTTTAGTCCATAGAGCTACTCTCTTGGAGCTACAGGCGAGCCGTGTGCAGGATACAAGTGGAGGAAGAAAAACAACTAGAGAAAAGCCGACATCCAGCGCACAAATTTGAGAGGCCAGGATGGTCCTTCAAATAATCATCAAAACAGCAAAAACATCTGAGGAGTAGAATTGCAGAAGACAATTCTGTAATAGGGAGAAGAGATCATGGAAAGGAAGCCAGCCACAGAGCTAGCGGGAGTGATATGAAGAGAGTTAGCTAAAAATATGCAAGGCTAGGCGCCGACAAGTGTCATGGACGAGCCGAAAGTCCTGAGAGTGCAAGTGAAGAAACGTGGCAAGGGCTCATGGAGACGGCGTCTTCAAAAAAAAAAAAAAAAAAGATGACCGGATGGCTTCTGGGACAAGCATGCATGACCAAAAACGTGGCCAACATGCAACAAAACTGCTCACCTGTGATTAGCTTATGATCTCCAAACGCGTTCTCTGGTTGGACGCCCCTACCTGCAAACTGACACACAGCTGCCGCGCTCTCCAAGATGAAAGCCTTATCATCACCTTCTTAACATTTCTATCTTTATGGAATCCATATATTTAATTGCATTTGAAGGTTTATTGGACATCTATAATTGAATGCATAATTTATTCTTCTAATTATATTCATCATTTATTTCAATTTATTTTTTTAATCTATTCCATATTTTGATTTTTTTTTTTTTGAATTGCATTTCAAATATTATTATTTAACAAATATATTTCAAAGTTCACTGGTTACCAATATTGATGTTTTATATTTTTTCAAATTAAATTTAATCTGCTTTACATTTTAAGAATTTAATGTTCAACAAAGATAAATTTTAGAATTATATTTCAATCTTTATTATTTTTCAAAAATAAATACTTATCATTTATTAATTGATGTCTTGTTGTTATTTTCCACTTAACATTTTAATATTTCTATATTTAATGAAAATAAACTTTACAATTACATTTCAAAATTTGTTACCTCACAATGAATATGGATAATTTGATGCACATCCATTTTCTTATAATTAATTTTAAGATGCACTTCATATTTTAAAAATAATTGATGTTTTATTTTTATTTTCCACTTGACATTTTAAAATTTCTATGTTTAATAAAATAAGTTTTACGATTACATTTCAAAATTTGTTTGTTTCACAATGAACAGGATAATTAAGATTTATTTAAAATAGTTAGAAATAATCAACCTTTCTATATTTATTTTTTGGATTT
>APFE030181348.1:5360-33978 GCA_000404065.3 Pinus taeda | reverse complement strand
GGTAGCAATGCAACTGCTTTGCAGTTTGATGAAATAGTCTCAGCCTTGCTGACGGAGGAGATGAGACAGAAAAATATGGACAACCAAAATGGTGATTCCTTGTCTGTACGAGGACGGTCCCAGAACAGAAGCAAAAATAAGTCATCAAGTGGGAGATCTAAATCTAGAGGTAGATATAAATCTCCAGGAAAACCTACAAAGATGGTGTGCTGGAAATGCGGAAAGGAAGGGCACTTCAGAAGGGAGTGTAAATCTAAAGCTCCTGATAAAGGAAAGGGATCTGATGATGCTCCTTCTGCAGAGGCGAAAACCACCTCAGATGAAGGTGGGGAGTGTACTTGGCTTCTTCAAGTACACATGTAGATCATGAGGCATGGTTGATTGACTCAGGTGCATCCTTTCACTTCACTCCCCATAGAGAGTGGTTCTGCGAGTATGAGAAATATGATGGTGGTGATGTCTTCTTAGGAGATGATAGGTAGGCTAGAATCATTGGTCCGTGGGAAAGTAAAGTTGAAGTTGCAAGGTGGAAGGGTTAGAACCCTTCCAGGTGTTCTGCATATTCCTGCGTTGGCCAGAAATCTGATTTCTGTAAGCAAGTTGGATGATGCAGGTGTAAAGACAGTGTTTGAGAAGGATACCTGCCAGATGGTTCGAGGAGCACTGGTATTGATGCGGGGAGTTCGGATTGGAACTCTGTACAAGCTGCAAGGTAGCACTGTTGTTGACGGGTGCAATAGTTCTATGGTTCCTGAAAATGGAGCAGAAACTCTAGTGGTCTCTGGAGAGAAGACCATGTTGTGGCATCAAAGGCTTGGACATATTGGAGAGAAGGGCCTTCGAATACTTCATGGTAAAGGTATGGTAGAAGATATGAGTAATAGCTTCTGGATTTTGATTTCTGTGAAAATTGTGTATATGGGAAGCAGAATTGGGTGAGTTTCCCCTCTGGTGGTAAGAGGACGAAACAAATATTAGAGCTTGTGCACAGTGATGTGTTTGGACCTGTGAAAGTTCCATCACTGAGTAAGTCTGTGTACTATGTATCATTTATAGATGACTTCTCAAGGAATACATGGATATATTTCCTTAAGAAGAAATCTGAAGTCTTTGATAGGTTTAAAGAATTTAAGGCTTTGGTGGAAAATCAGACAAAGAAGAAGATAAAGGTGCTGAGGACAGATAATGGTGGAGAAATTTGCAGCAAGGAATTTGAAGAATTTTGTAAGAAGTGTGGTATAGCACGGTAGAAGACTACTCCATATACACCTCAGCAAAATGGAGTCGCAGAAAGAATGAACAAGACGTTGATGGAAAGGGCAAGAAGCATGCTCAGTGGTGCCGGGTTAGGACAGGAATTCTGGGCAGAGGCGGTGGATACTGCATGTTACTTGGTAAACAGGTCACCTTCATTAGCGTTGGAGGATAAGACTCCACAAGAAGTATGGACTGGTAAGAAACCCTCTCTTTCACATCTGAGGGTATTTGGATGTGATGCATATGTACATGTTCCAAAGGATAACCGAACCAAGTTGGATAGTAAATCTGAAAAGTGCATCTTTATTGGGTATAAGGATGGTTTAAAGGGTTATAAACTTTGGAACCCTGTCACACACGGAAGGTTGTGTACAGCCGCGATGCGGTGTTCAGAGAGGTGAAAGATGTTATTAAACATGAAGTCCAACCAAAGGAGCCTTTGAAGATAGAGTTTGAACTAAAGGAGGAAGAATCAGACTCTGTAGCAGAGGAGGAATCAGAAGATGAAGAGCCACAAACTCCGGCTGTGAGAAGATCAGCTCGAGAAAGAAGGCATCCGGAAAGGTATAGTCCATTTGCTTTCTGTTCAAATTTTGCTTTGCTGTTACTGATGATGATCCCAGAACTGTGAAGGAAGCAGTGGATTCAGAGGATGGAAAACTCTGGAAAGAGGCCATGGTTGATGAAATGGCATCTTTGCACAAAAATGAGGCTTGGGATCTGGTGGAGTTGTCGGCTGGAAGGAAACCATTGGCAGCAAATGGGTGTTCAAGAAGAAGACAAATGCAGAAGGGAAGGTGGAGAAATACAAAGCTCGGTTGGTAGCAAAAGGTTATTCCCAGGTGCCGGGAATTGATTTTGGTGATATTTTTTCTCCTGTTGCCAAGGTAACTTCTATTAGATTACTTTTATCTGTTGCTGCTGCTTTTGATTTTGAGGTAGAACAGATGGATGTGAAGACAACATTTCTTCACGGGGATTTGGAAGAGGAAATCTACATGAAGCAACCTGAAGGCTTTGCGGTGAAGGGTAAGAAAGAACTAGTATGCAAGTTAAAGAAGTCTCTGTATGGGTTAAAACAGTCACCAAGGATGTGGTATCAGAAATTTGATACATTTATACGGGGACTTGGCTTCACCAGAAGCAAAGCAGATCATCGTGTGTATTTTAAATTAATTGGTGACCGTGTTATTTATATGGTCTTGTATGTGGATGATATGTTGTTGGTTGGAAATGACATAGAAATTATCCAGGATTTGAAGACCCAATTGTCCTCCAAATTCGACATGAAAGATCTCGGTGCTGCAAACTATATTTTGGGCATGGAAATTAAAAGAGATCGGGCAAAGAGGAAGCTCTGGTTAAACCAGAGGAAGTATGTCGAGACAATATTGCAGAGGTTTAATATGCAGGATAGCAAACCGGTGAAGGTTCCTATTCCTGTAGGTGTGAGGTTATCTGCTGAACAGTGTCCCAAGACACAAGAAGAGGAAGAGGACATGTCCGTGTTCCATATGCAAGTGCAGTCGGTAGCTTGATGTATGCCATGGTTTGTACTGTACTAGACCAGACATTGCACATGCAGTGGGAGTATTGAGCAGGTTTATGTCAAAACCAGGGAAGGAGCACTGGACAGCAGTGAAGCGGGTTTCAGGTATTTGCGTGGCACTAGTGATTATGGTTTGTGCTACCAAGGAAGACAGGATTGGACAGAGTGTTGGATATTCGTGGCTTTTTTGATGTAGACTGGGCTGGAGATTTGGATCAGAGAAGATCTACAAGTGGGTATGTGTTTAACCTATTTGGAGGTGCAGTCAGTTGGATGAGTAAGAAACAATCTGTAGTGGCACTATCAACTACAGAGGCAGAATACATGGCAGCCACTCATGCAAGCAAGGAAGCAGTTTGGTTGCAGAGATTGTGTTCAAGTATGGGGTTAGTACAGGGAGCTATAAGGATAGACTGTGACAGCCAAAGTGCAATTTTCTTGGCAAAGAACCTACTTATCATTCAAAGACAAAGCACATTGATGTTCAATATCACTTTTTTAGGGATATGATAGAAGACAAAAAGGTGTTGTTGGTAAAGGTGGACACTTTGAAGAATACTGCAAATGCATTGACAAAATATGTTAGCTCTGAGAAGTTCTCTTGGTGTAGAGAAACAATGGGTGTTTTAGGGCTGGAAAAATGACTAGCTCTCCTGTGGCCCCCTGTGGAAAGAAAACAACAAGTGGGAGATTGTTGGGTTGTGTTATATTCTTTCCACATAGTTAACAGAGGGGTTTGAGGGGTACCCGTAACCCCACTTTATGGGGTCCGGGGCAGCGCCCCGAAAAATTTTTTTTTTGGACCCTATATTAGGTTGGGCGAACCTACCTATGGTTTTTCGGTCCATAGTTTTGGATGCGATGGTTTTCGGTCCATGGTATTGGATGCTTCGGCATGTATAAATATGTATTGTAACATTGAAAGGAATATAATGAAAAATCAAGCTGGTAGTCTCGGTTTTGAGATCCAGTGGAAAATCTCTGTGTATATGTGTTTTATGTGTTATGCTCTCGCATTTTTATTTTTCCTGTGATTTAGAATTCGTATGCAGGTAATTTCTGTACGGGGTTAAAACCTACATATTGGTGTATTTCCATTATAAAATCGAAATACAAAGGATACATGGCATATGGCGCTACAGCGATAAAACACAGACCCGAAAGGATTTATGAATGCAACCTTATGTTATTTGGATTCTGTGGTAAATGTGATTTCGGGTGGGCTTCAGGCAGTAAGTGGTATTCGATGGGCTTCGCCCGATCCCATACACTGACCGACATGTAGCATGCAACAAGGAGAGAGAAAACCGCTTTTTCAGGCGGGTGATTTCTACGCAAGTAGGCCACCTAAAATGGCTCTCAGCCGTTAGATTGGGAGATCATGGGTAAATTGTGGACTTGTGATAGCAATCAAACGTGGACCCGAAAGGTTTATAAGGCAAACTATATTTTCTTTTGAGATCCGGCTTAGTCCTTTCGGATGGGTTTTTCATGTTTTTCTTTGTATTTCTGATAAAATGAAATAAGGCCCAAATATGTATTATGTTGAGGGATTTGTGTAGAGGAAGAGAAAATGGTTGGTTTCGCCCTGCCTGTCGATCCTTCCGTTTCTAAAATAAATTGTTCTTGTGCCTTAAGCTTTTTTCACAAAACATGTCCATACTGAGAAGAGAGGTGAACAGATAGAAGAGGAAAACAGAGAGCTCGAAGAGGGAAGGCGAACAGACAAGGCCGATAAGCTTAAAAAGCCATCCCATAACAAAACAGAGACAAGTCGGAGTTCAGAGGGTTGTTCAGAATCAGTTGCTCAGAGGGAGAGAGTCAGAGAAAATGCAGCTATGAACAGTTGATCGAAGGCACTAAGAGGGAGAGTCTGTGTACTCTTTATACTCGAGGCTTTCGAGTAAATCGCTATGTAATATCACTGTTGTTGTGTTATGGCTCTGATTGAGCCCACTCTTGTAAAATCTGTTCTTGAAGAGTTGTTTTGAGACTCTAATTGAGCTCACACCTATAAACTCTATTATTGAGGGGGATCAGGAGACATAGCCAGGAAGTCTGGTGAACGACTTGATAAATTGTTGTGTTGATGTGTTTGTTTATTATGTTTTATAACTATTCATTATCTATATTATTTGCAATCTTTTCGATCCATTGCACTAAATAATATAGGCATTCCTGCACATGAGTTTGTAATACCTTAATATTGATTTAAGGTCGCATTTTCAGATCAAGTGGTATAAGAGCATTTGGTTTTGGTTTTCGTTAAGGTTAGACAAGATTTTACTGGATTTTGAATGCGAACTATATTAAAGCTCATACTACTTGAAGGAGAACTTGTTGAGGCTAATCCAGAGATTGTAAGAGTCTTTTCTTAGAGAAGAATGGTAGAAGAAGCTCCGTTGGGATCATAATCTCAATTATGGAAGGTTTTAAGGCACTCCAAGCCATGGTGGAAGAGATGTATTTGGAGTTTAAGAAGGGTTGAGGTGAAAGAACTTCAACACACAAACCCGACAAAGGAGTAGAGGAACCTTTCCTAGTTACATCTCCAGAAGGCAAAGGAAAATGAGGAATGACTCCTCCACCATCTCCTCCATCATCACCTTCGACATCCTCATCATCTTCTAGTTCTTCTAAGAAGAAGAAGAAAACTTCCTTAATCAAATTAGATGTGAAGTTTCATTTGCCAATTTATGATGGAGAACATAATGTAGAAATGCTAGATAATTGGATAAGGAAAATTGATGTATATTGCAGGGTACAGAACGTTGATTCAGAAAGGAAGAAGATTCAGCTGGCTAGCCTTCGACTTGGAGGAACCGCACTAGTATGTTGGGAAGGCAAGACACAAGTTGATCTGCAAAAACATGGTAAAATCATTTCTACCCGAAATGAACTTGTTTCTGATATCAAAAAGAAATTCTATCCTTTATCTTATATGCAGCAGGCAATGATGAGTTGGAAAACTCTTCGTCAATTGAAGGGACAAAGTGTACAGAGTTATACTCAGGAATTCAGAAAGAGAGATTTAACTCTAGGGATGTCATTAGATTCACCTAATACTTTATTGAATTATATAGGTGGTCTTCATAGCTATTTAAAGCATACTCTTCTCATGTTTAATCCCACTAGCTTAGATGATGTATCAGTTCAAGCCACACATCTAGAAGCTAGAGGTAAGAATCTAAACCCAGAGGTTGGGGGATCATCTAAATATTCTGTAAGCAAGAGAAAGGAAAAGAACAAATTGATATGGAAGGAGAGGAAAGCAAACACTATAAAGAAGGATAAACCTTCATGAACTCATTGCAAGAAAGAAGGACACGATGAGGCACATTGCTTGTTTATGCATCCATAACTGAAACCTAAGAAGTTCGGTGGTAAGAATAAAAAGAACACTATAGCTATTCAGCAGGAGTTGGGATCAAATTCAGGTGATGAAACAATAGTTACAGCCACATATATTAAAGGTAAAGATTCTGAAGCATCCACAAGTAATTCTGCACAATCTGTTGATAATGAAAATAATGAGAGAGAAAGAAATGAGATTTTTCGTATTAGATTAATTTCCAAGCACAATAAGATTGATACTTTGTTTTATAGTGGATCACAAGTAAATTTTATTTCTGAAACAATTGTAAAGAAGTTGGGATTACAAACAAAACCTCATGAGAAGCCATATCCAATAGGTTGGATGTGTGATAAAACAAAGCTACAAGTAACGAGACAATGTAAACTTAGGTTTTCTATTGGATCAACATTTGTAGATGAATTTGAGTTACATATAGTTCCATTGGATATATGTGGTATTGTTTGGGGAAGTCCATACTTGTATGATAGGAAAGCTATTTTGTATAGAGCTGAGAATAAGTATCAACTCACTAAAGATGGAATAGAATATATTGTAAGAGCTCATAAACTCAAAGATAACTATTCTCTCATAAACTGAGGAAAGATGAAAAGAATTGTGAATTCAAGTAAGCAATTTTTACTAATGGTTGTAAAGGCAAAGGATCCTAAAAATCCAATGCATTGAAGGTTGTGATTCTGAACAGAAAGCTGATTTAGTTAAAGTTGTTTCAGAGTATGATGTTCTATTTCGAGAACCAAAAGTTCTGCCACCCAAGCAAGAAATAGTACATGATATTTATTTGTAGCAAGATGCTCCATTACTTAACATTGGAATGTACAGGTTGCCAACTTTAGAGAATGTATAGATAAAGAAGCAGGTACAGGAGTTGCTTGATAAAGGGTTTATACGACCAAGCACATCACCATGTGGATCTCCAATCGTGCTGGTGAGAAAGAAAGATGGTTCGTGGAGAATGTGCATTGATTATAGAGCACTAAATAAAATAACGATCAAGAATCGTTATCCTCTTCCCCTTATTGATGATTTATTAGATCAATTGAAAGAAGCAATTTACTTTTCTAAGTTAGACTTGCGAAGTGGTTATCATCAGGTCAGAGTTGCATAACAGGATGCATGGAAGACTGCTTTCAAGACAAAGTAAGGACTTTATGAATGGTTGGTTATGAATTTTGGATTAACTAATGCTCCTGCTACATTTATGAGAGTTATGAATGATGTACTCAACCATTTATTGATGATTTTGTAATTTTTTATTTAGATGACATTCTTGTTTTTAGTAAGACATGGGAAGTCCATGTGAAGCATGTAAAGTAGACTTTAAATGTTTTATAAATAGAACATCTCTATGTAAAACAGTCAAAATGTGAATTTGGTAGAACATCTTTAAATTATTTGGGTCATATTGTAGGGGATGGTGAATTGAAGATAGATCCCTCTAAGGTTGAAGTCATTGTGAACTGGCCTAAACCCAAATCTGCTATAGAGGTTAGGAGTTTCCTATGGGCAGCACAATACTGGAGAAAGTTTATTGCTAACTTTTCTTTGATTGCAGCTCCATTACATGCTTTAACAGGATCGAAACAGGTGCTTAAGTGGGGAGGCAAACAAAAAAAAGCCTTTGACACCTTAAAAGAGAAAATTAGTACAAGACCTTCGAAGCCTTCAACATCCATTTGAGATTGAGACAGATGTTAGTGACTATGCCATGGGAGCAGTGTTGATGCAACACGAAAAACCCATATGCTACCATTCTGAGACATTTACTTATGCAATAGTTAATTATCCCACATATGATAAAGAACTGTATGCATTAGTACAAAGTGTGAAAAAGTGGAAACATTACGTAATGGGCAAAGAAACAATCATACATATAGATCATCAACCACTTCAATATTTGCACTCACAAACTAAATTGCAGCAATCAAGACATTATAGGTGGATGGGATTTCTACAGCAATTTCATCTTGTCATCAGATATAAGAAGGGCATACACAATAAGGTTGCAGACATGTTATCAAGACCAATCATAAATGCATCTACTATACTTAAGCATAACTCAATAATGCATCAGCGTTACATTGAACAATATGCTCAAGATGTAGATTTTAAAGATGTATATGCAACTTTAAGTCATGGCAAGCAAGTAGAATAATTGGATTATTATGTAAAGGACCAACTCTTATATCATTTGGGAAAGTTATGCATTCCACAAACTGAAAGAGTTAACATAATATGAGAAGCACATACTTCTCTTATATCATGTCATTTTGGTGTAAGTAAAACAATTGTACAATTGAAAAGGTTCTGTTATTGGCCAAGAATGCATGAGACAGTTTCTAGATATATCAAAGGATGTACAATGTGTGCTACAAGAAAACCAAGTAATAGAAAATTAGGCTTGTACACTCCACTTCCAATTCCTTCTCTTCCTTGGGAAAGTGTTTCCATGGATTTTGTTGGGGGATTGCCAAAGTCTAGGAAAGGTCATGATTATTTGTATGTTGTTGTGGATAGGTTCAGTAAAATGTTTATTTTGATACCTTGTAACAAGCAGTTCATAGCTGAACAAACAACAAAGTTGTTCTTTCAGAATGTATGGGTTCATTTTCATTTACCCACTTCTATTATATCTGATCGAGATTCTCGATTTATTGGGAAGTTTTGGTCAAGTTTATGGGAGTTGATGGACACCAGGTTGAATAAGAGAACAACATTTCATCCACAAACAGATGCTCAGACAAAGGTGGTCAACAAGACAGTGATCCAGTTTCTCAGAGGCTATTGCAGTAATCATCCCAAGCTTTGGGATGAGCTTTTGTGTTATGTGCAACATGCTTACAACCATGCCAAGCACTCTTCTACTCAGAGATCTCCTTTTGAGACTTGTTTTGGTTTTATACAAAAGTCTCCCTTGGATTTTGTATTTGGTAAATACATAGCCATTGATGGAGACAATGATGTGGACAAAGCAACCAAGTTCATTGAACAAATCCAAGAAATTTACCAGGCAATACGGGAACAACTGGAAAGAAGTTAAGACAAGTACAAGGCAAGGCATGACAAGCATCGAGCTGAACATAGTTTTCAAGTTGGTGATCAAGTCTGGCTGTACATTAGAAAATACATAATGCAAGGTGAAGGTAAGAAGCTAAAACCAATAAGGTATGGACCTTTGAAGATACTTGATAAAATTGGTGAAAATGCTTTTTTCCTTGATTTTCTAGCTTATATGCAGATCTATTCAGTCGTTAATGCAGAAAACTTGAGATTTTATGAACCTTAAATGATTGAAGATCCTGAAGAGCAAAGTCAATTGCCTTCTATTGAGGATCTGTTTCCTGAGTATCTCAATGAGATATAGGAAGACATAGTTTTGGATAGGAAGGTAAGAACTACGCGTCGAGGGAATGTTGAGTACCTGAGGATAGGGCTCAAAGGTTAAAATCCAAGCAAAGCACAATGGATAGAAGTTAAACAAGTGACGAAGCTATATCCTCACTTGATTGATGCCTAAAAACCAACTTTTGGTGGTCCAAAATCTTTTTAGTAGGAAGACGTGATCCAAAATGGATCTTGAAACCTCCAAGTCTTCATGTATATTAACTATTGGGAACACTATCGCAAGGGGAAAAAGTGAAAGAATGGTAGAAAACAGAGCTATCGGAGGTTCAAATGCTACTGCACTAGAGCCGTTGGATAGGGCAGATCAACGACCCAGATTGAATCGGGATATCGTAATCGGGAGAGGCCAGTGGAGTATATCGGAGGTGGCCCTATGGAAATCGTGATAGTGATCAATGCGATTTAATGAGGACCATTGATTGAGTACACATCAACGATCCAGATCAACTTGCAATATCGCATCACTATAACATAAAGGAGGACTTACCAAGGGCTTGAGGATTAGCGATATGCGATTTCCGATCACGATATCACATCACTTTAGTATAAAGGGAAATGACCCAAAGACTACATGGACCTGAAAGGCATATAAATGTGGCTCTATAAAATTTGAGTTCTGATATAAAAGTGTTTTGTCGAGATTTTTCTGTGTATTGGTGCATTTATGTTATAAAACCAAAATACAAAGGAGACATGCCATATGGCGCTACAATGATAAAATACAGATCCGAAAGGATTTATGAATGCAACTTTATGTTATTTGGGTTCCGCGGTAAATGTTATTTCGGGCGGGCTTCAGGTGGTAAGTGGTATTGGACAGGCTCTGCCTAATCCCATACATTGATCGACATGTAGGATGCAGCAAGGAGAGAGAAAACCGCTTTTTCGGAAGGGTGATCTCTATGCAAGTATGCCACCCAAAATGGCTGTCAGCCATTGGATTGGGAGATCGTGGATCAATGGTGGACTTGTGATAGCGATCAAATGCGGACCCGCAAGGTTTATAAGGAAAACTATATTTTCTTTTGAGATCTGGCTTAGCCCTTTCGGACGGGTTTTGCATGTATTTCTTTGTATTTCTGATAAAATGAAATAAGGCCCAAATATGTATTATGTTGGGGGATTTTTACAGAAGAAGACCGAACGGTTGGTTTCACCGCACTAACCGATCCTTCCATTTCTAAAAGAAACTATTCTTGTGCCTTAAGCATTTTTCACAAAACTTGTCCACACTAAGAAGAGAGGTGAACAGATAGAAGAGGAAGACAGAGAGCCTGAAGAGGAAAGGCAAACAGATAGGGCCGATAAGCTTAAAAAGCCATCCCATAATAGAACAGAGACAAGTCAGAGTTGAGAGGGTTGTTCAAAAGCAGTTGCTCAGAGAAAGAGAGTTAGGGAAAACACAGCTACGAATAGTTCATCCAAGGAACTAAGAGGGAGAGTCTGTGTACTCTTTAGACTCGAGGTTATTGAGTAAATCCCTGTGTAATATCACTGTTGTTGTGTTATGGCTCTGATTGAGCCCACTCTTCTAAAATCTGTTCTTGAAGAGTTGTATTGATACTTTGATTGAGCTCACACCTATAAACTCTGTTATTGAGGACATAATATAGAGGTCAACATTGAAAACTGGACCAAGAGACGTAGCGAGGAAGTCTGGTGAACTCCTTGATGATTTTTTGTGTTAATGTGTGTGTTTATTATGTTTTATAACTATTCATTGTCTATATTATTCGCAATATTTTCGATCTGTTGCACTAAATCATATAGGAATTCCTTCACATGAGTCTGTAATACCTTAATATTGATTTAAGATCACATTTTTAGATCAGTGGTTGTGTATTCCAAAAAATTACAAGGAAAAGAAAGGATTGAAACAAACCCCATTTTAAACCAAGGTCAACATTAGAAATTCTATAATATAGAATATAATATTTTTATTAACGTGCATGAAAATCCTTACCTTATATGATAGATTCATATAGGATGATATGTACTTGTGAATGATTTGCAGATTACTCCGTGATTATAGTACCAAATCCAACAAAGTGTCGTGCCTTCACTCTACATGAGATAGCTGCCACACAAAACTTTAGTCCAAAGTATATAACTTATTGTCTTAGCAATATTTTGTAGTAAGAGTACCAGAAACTGTATCATATTTGCTAATTTTTGTTCTCGACAAACTTTCATCAGTATTTACACAGTCAAACTCAAATGTTGAGGGAAAAGCGTGATGTCTATAGTTTTGGAGTTTTGGAGTGGTCTTGTTAGAAATCATATATGATTCACTCGTCAAACTTGTTATTTCAATGAATCCCTGCTAGATTCTAGACAAATGAGACTGAAAAAAAAACCGGAAAACTTTTTAAAAAGTCTCACTTATAGACAACTCCATGAATTATGAAAAAAAGTGAGACTGGGAGCGGAGCAACATGGACCAGCAGCGATGTAGCAAAGACGAGGGAAAAGTTTGATTTTCTGGCTCTTAGAGCATGAACTATCTTCATTTAGTTTATGTGTAGGAATTTCCTTCGTTTCGTTAATGGGCAGGTCTTCATAGCAAAGTGGCCATAGTCTAGAGGGAGGTATTGGCTACGTCAGCTACAAGCATTGCTAAGTGGAAGACCCCATTAGATGAAGGAATAAAATAATTTTTTTGGGGGCTACTATTAACTCTGGAGGGTGCATGTTGTTGTGAAACACATCTCTACATCACCCCACAATATTTTTTGTTGATATAGTTATCAGTTCACAGTTCACGAGAGAGGCATCCAAATAGTGCTTGGAGCTCTAAGAATCGTTTGGTTTCGGTGGCACTTAGTTAACTCTTGGTTTTTTTTGAGGACTGGGAGGCAGACACATTGATGGAATGGGTGAGCTAGACTATTTCGTATTAATAAGTTAGGATTGCTAAGACACTACTATTGTAGGACTTCCATTAGATTTTAGATTATTATTCATCTCTCCCAAAAGTCTCTTGCAGATTCATTCACTCTTGGAGGCTGAAAATCAGAGGGACTCCAAAGGATCCATTAGGACAACTAACTTGACATTGGTGGCGTTTTTCAAATGCTCTATTGAACATTGGTATTTTTTTGAAACTTGGTGGTATTCGAGCTTGATGGGGATTTTTTGAACCTGGTCGCTTCCCTAGATGCCTCATAATTGTTTTCTCCTCCATAGCCATTTATCCCTCTTAACACTCAATTAGTCCCTATTTTTCTTAGGATAGTGGGAGTTCATTTTCCTCTGTCCTCAGTAATTTTCCTTTCGACAGCTGGATTTCCACTGCCTTTCTGGTACTTTGAGCCTTAACTCTCCCTACACATTTGTCCTTGAGAATTGACACATGCTCTACATGTAACTCCCATCTTCCCTGAGGCACTCGTGGCTATCACCATAGAAGGGGAGAGTCGGGGTGGTACAGTGTTATTGAGTGTTTGTCCACAGGATTTTGATTTTTTCTTCTTGAATCATCTGATACTGGATCTCACGAGCTTTCTTTTGGAAAAATTGGAGGAAACACAAATTCCAAATCCCTGAAAGAAAACTTCATTCTGAAACCTTTATAATTGTGGCCTGAGTCTTTCTAGGACAGTATTGAGAGATTGAAATTGCACAGATTTCTCAGTCGTTGGCAATTTACTTATCTCACTGGTGTAAAGATTAAGAATTGGATGGAAACTTTCTCGTCCCCGAACTTGGATACCGTCAGAGGCTTAGTTTGTTGCGTAATAGTTGGATTTGTTTTCATTTTCTCAGTCCTGCATATGTCGACCTCATTCTTGCTTTTCCCTGGGTTAAGGGTTGGGGGTTCCTGGTGTTGCAATGTTGGAAGGATGGATTCAACCCACATACAACTTCCTCTAGACGTAAGATTGTTTGGGTAAACTTCTGGGATTACCCCTTGAACTTTGTAACTGCTCCGAATTACTGATATTGCAAATTCCATTGGCAATTTTTACTTCTGGGATGAGGGTTGTATTGGATAGATGGATAAGAAAGTTTCCTGGGTGATCATTGAGGTGGACTTAGGTGGTGGATAATTATCATCCCTCGACTTATATTTGGATTCATATACTCTCAAACTCAACATTGACTATTGGGGTATTCCATATCATTGTCTTGCCTGCCATTCGACTGGGCATCTCCTTCATTCATGTTCGACGCACAAATTGATGGGGAGATCTCATTCTAGGATGCACTCTATCACCAATTTGATTGAGGTTCAGGAGGAACAAGATGTTTCTGTGTTACCACTATCAAAACTAGGTATTTACACATCTACTTCTCTATTCTTTCCTCTCCTGATTACATTGTTGTACTTATCCCCTCTCCTTCATCTCCCCTTTTGAATTCGAATACTAGCTCAGATGGTTTGGATGGTGACACTATCCCCTTATCAGTCTAGATCCTAATCTAGTTCAACGTTCATCCCCTTTGGTTCCTCTTGCTCCCAAGTCATCTACTTCTCCTACTCTGAATCTCTATTTTATATATGTTTCTCCTACACCCCCTATTTCTTCGGACTGAGAGTTGGAGGCCCTGTCCTTCTATGACTCTGTCAGTCTTGAAACTTTGTCCATTAAGAAATCCTTTTTCCACCTTCCATAGGATAAATGTAACCCTACATCTTTTCCTTTGGCTAATTCATATTCCTCATCCCATACGATTACTCCTTTATAGTGTCGGAAGACGAAATCTATTAAATTCAAGAATCTCTCCTCTTGTCTTTACCTGAAATCTCCTCTGATCAATTATATCCCATCATCCTCTCTCTCTCAAGTCCTTAGAGTGGATGAGTTTGTTTACCTTGTTACCTAATTATTATTCTATTCTTCAATATTAGGGGACTGGGGGGTGAACATAATTCCTGTGCATTGAAAGGCCTCATTCATAGACTTCAACTTGATTTGATTCTTCTGTAAGAAACCATGATATCGAGGGAGATATCATGGAAGATTCTCCTCAGCATTTTCCCTGGGTGTCTTGTTAGTGCCACTAGTTCTAGTGAACTCTCTAGTGGTTTAATGGTGGCTTAGAAGCCATGCAGTTTCAAGTTTATGGTTTATTGTACTCCTGCAGGTATCTTACTTTCTGATTACCCCTAGGGTTTTGCTATTTGTATCCAGGTCATCAACTATTATGCTCCCTATTTTGCAAAGCAAAATTTTTGCGATAGGTTCTTGGAATCTAGTATTTTGGATTTGCCTTCTATTATTATGGTTGTCAATCTTAATATGATTATTGACAGTAGTGAAGTTTGGGATCATGAGGTGAAATCTGATTCCTTGGAAACTTTTTTGAAAAATCTCTTTTTTACTTTGTCCCTCCGAGACATTCTTCCATCTAAGATTGTGCCTACCTAGAGCAATGGACAGATGGGGATTGAATATATCTCTAAGATATTGGATATATTCTTAGTTAAAGACTAGCTGGTCTTTGGATTGATGGATATCCAATCTTCGGTTTATCCCTCTTTTACCTTGGATCATCTTCCAATTCTTTTGACCTAGACTGGAGACATGGGCCACAAGGCTTATCCTTTTAAGTTCAACCATACATGGTTGTCACACAAGGATTTCATTGATATCATATGCAAGGTTTGGAATGGGCATTATCCATTGCTCGACCCTATGGATCTTCTATGCAATAAGCTTCAATGTCTTAAGAGGGAGGTTCGCAAGTGGATCAAAGATCAAAGAATTGTTGACTCTCATAAAATTGATCTCATAGAAGCTTCTTTGTGGGTTCTTTTTAATCTGGATGATCCTTTGTTCACCTAGATTTTGGAATTGGAAGCACAAAAAGGAGACATATACAAGGCACATGAATTGGCTTGGAGACTTTAAAGTCGGGTGTTATGTATTTTAGTTGGTAACTGAAATTTGAAATTCTTTCACGTTTTTTCATTTATGAGGTGCAAGGTAACTGGAATTTGGAACATTTTTGGAGTTGGCGGTTTTGTCCTTACCTCACAATCTGATATTGAACAGGCAGCTTTCCTTCATTTCAAAACTCTTTTCTTTGAAAAAGATCTCGTTTTTTAGAGATGAAATGGAATTTATCAATCAAATTCCCTTGATGCTACAAGATTATGACAATGACGTTTTAGGAAGACATGTTTTGATTGAAGAAGTGCATTCTGTTCTTCTTTCTTGTACCAAGGAAAAAGGTCCTAGACTGGACGGTTGGGGGGTTGAGCTATATATATATTATTTTGACCTTATGTCATAGGATCTTTTGAAAGTTGTGAAAGAATCTCAGATTAAGGGATGTATTTCAGGTGCTATCAATGCTACTTTCATAGCATTAATCCTCAAAAAAAGGAGCCCGGTCTCTTTTCTTGATTTTCGGCCTATATCCCTCTGCAACCAGTCTATAAACTGATTTCTAAAATAAGTATTGCAATGAGACTTAAAGCTCTCATTTCAGATCATATTTCACTGGAACATTTTGAGTTTATTGAGGGGCATCCGATTCAAGACACATTGGCTATAACACAGGAAGTTTTACCCTCTATTAAGGTCAAGAGACTTAAAGCTTTCCTAATGAAGATTGATATTACCAAGGCTTTCAATAGCGTTGTCTGGGAATTTCTTAGACTGATACTTTATAAAATTCGTCTTAATATCCACAATGCTAACTGGATTTTAGCTTGTGTATCCTCTGCCAATTTTATTGTGATTATTAATGGCCACCCTACTAATTTTTTCAAAGCTCATCGAGGATTAAGGCAAGGATGTGCTTCATCCCCTATTCTATTCATTCCTATTATGGATGTAGAAATTCCCACTGTAGATCAACATATTATGCAATATACTAAAGCAAAATACAAGATCTACTTCTAGAAAAAACTTTGCGGAAGCTTAATCGAATATGAGAAAGATCAATAAGAACACATATAACTAAGAATGAGAAAGAAATCACACATGAACACAGAAGAATAATCCTAGGGAAAGCCTCAGCCTAAAACCCCAATCTCTGTAATATGATACAAGTGGAAATATGTTTAGATTACAAAAATAATCAGCTCTCACGCTATCTTGCTCTCTATGCAATAGAACAATACAACTCACAGGCTAAATAGACACAACATATGTCTTCCTCAAGCCCTCCAAGCTTCCTATTTCCTTGCGCAGTTTTCCTTGGGGTCCGATGATGCCACCTGTGTGAATTGGCCTCATTCACACTCACTAAATTGAAGAAGTAACTGCACAATCCTCAAGAAATGAATTCCTTCTGCATGCAAGAGATATCCTCCAAGAAATATTTGTGAAACTGATAGTACAATGTCCCATCACCTGATATCAATTAGGTCTCTGACTGAACTAAAATACATGATTTATTTATGAGAGAATATGAAGTTATTTAAAGTGCAGCAGTTACATGCATGCATGCATTAACTAACTGAACTCACAATTAGTTCAACAAACTATTTGAACTAATGTAACTGGACTTGACTCAGTTACTGAGCCAACTAATTACAACTCAATATTACAACTCATCCTTATCCCTTTAACTAATGGATAAATTCCTCAATCAATGGAGAAACTGTTACATGTCTTCAGATGGACTTCATGTTTGATTTTCTACAACTAATTAACTCATGGTGAATTAATTAATTATTTTACAAACAACTGCTAAGATCAAATTCGAATCTTACTTCTCTATTTTGGTTTAGGGATTGACTAAAATAGGAAGGTATTTTGAAATGCTATTTATAGCAGTACTAAATTTATCACTTCTATATTTAGCATTTCTTGTTGCTATTTTCAACACTCCCTCTCAACAAGAAAGGGATTATCAGTAACCCCAATCTTGTTTCTATGGAACGCAAACTTGAATTTTGACAATTACTTTGTCAAAATATCTGCATCTTGTTCCTCGGTCGAAACATACAACAACAACATGATCCTCTTGACCACACAGTCTCGAAGATGGTGATACAAGATATCTATGTGCTTGGACCTATCATGAAAAACTTTATTCTCAGAGAGTTTGATACGACTCTGATTATCACAATAGATCACTGTAGGATCCATCCTCTGACCAAACAATCCCACTAGAATCTTCCGCATACAAATGGCGTCACATGCAGCCTAACTAGCAGCCATGCATTCAGCCTCTACTGAGCTAAGTGCAACTGATCTCTTTTTTCTATTGTACCAGGAAACTGCAGTTGAACCAAGGTTGAAGATTCCTTTAGAAGTGCTCTTCCAGTCTGATGGACTCCCTGCCCAATCCGCATCTATGAAGACTTGAAGCTTCACTCCCTTTGTCCATCTATACCACAATCGATACTGAGATATGCCTCCGAGGTATCTCAGCACATGCTTTGCTGCCTTCGAAAATAACTTGGTAGGCTGAACCATAGCTTGACTCAACTAGTTCACCGCAAAGCATAAGTCAGGTCGTGTGTTCACCAGATACATAAGTGAACCCACCAACGACAGATAAATAGTAGCAGCTACTACCTCACCTGAAGTAGCATCCTCCTTCCTCTAGTTCCCAGCTAGTGGAGTCTCCGTGGGTTTGCACTTCTCCATATGGAACCGCCTGAGGATCTCATTGGCATACTTTCCTTGAGACACAAAAACTTCTCCATCTCTCTGCCACACCTCCATGCCTAGAAAGTAGTGCATAAGACCCATGTCTTTCATTTCGAACTCTCTTGCAAGGTCCTCCTTGCAAGACTGTATCAGCTTATCATCACCTGTCAAAATCAGATCATCGACATAAAGAACAATGATCAATGGCTTAACTTCTACCATGATGTAGTAAAGTTTCGCATCTGCTTCACTCTTGGTGAAGCCCAACCTGGTGAAATAGCTGTCAATCCCGCTGTACCAAGCACAGGGTGCTTGCTTCAGCCCATATAGAGCCCTCTTAAGTCTGCACACATGCGACTCATGATTGAAGGTCTCGAAACCTTCAGGTTGCTCAATGTATACCTCCTCCTCAATCTTCCCATTGAAGAATGTTGTCTTCACGTCCATCTAGTGGATCTTCCACCCCATCTGAGCTGATAGTGCCAACATCGATCTAATCGACGAGTACCTTGCTACTAGAGCAAAATTTTCATCGTAGTCGATCCCCTCGACCTATGAGAAAACCTGGGAAACAAACCTTGCCTTATGTTTCTCAACACTGCCATCAGCTACCTGCTTTATCTTGTAAAGCCATTTGGAACTCACCACTGACTTGTCTTTAGGTCTTGGGACAACATCCCAAACATAGTTCTGCACAATAGAGTCATACTCCTCCACCATTGCATCAACCCAGACTAGTTGTTGCACTGCCTCCTCGAATGAAGAAGGCTCGGAATCTACACACTCCCCAACTAGGGCCATGTAACCAGTGTACCACTCAGGTGACCTCCTCTATCTGCACTGAGAAGATGGCTGTCCCACATTCTCGCATGCATCCAACATCAACTTGTCAGCTTCCCTTGAGCATTTCTGCCCATCTCTGGAAGTCTCAGCATGAGTGGATGTCTCCACTCCTGGATCCTTTGCATGTGGCTACTCCACATAAATCTAAGGCTCCTCCTCCTTAGGAACTGAAAGTTCCTCATCTGCATGCAACTTGAGATCCCTATCAAGTGATACTTGCATGGCTTTCTGCGCGTCAAACTTCAGATACCTGCATACCTATTGAAGCCCCGAAAATCGGGTCTACAACAAGGGGGATACCCACCCAGTCTGGACCTTGGTTAGCAGCTTCTTTTCCGTTTGGTATAGTGGGTCTAACTGGGGATATGGGACCAGCTTCCCAATTTATGTGTGTGTGTGTGTGTTGAGAATTAATATTTCATTCTAATAATTTCTAAGCAAAAATGCTTTTATTCTAAATCTAATGCAATTGTATTCTAATGAACAGAACCATCTAATTCCAAAACTAACCTGGGATTCAATTTTTAAGTTATGCGATCTAAAATAATTTCAAATGGTAATTGGTAATAAAGATCATTCAACTGCTATGAGAAAAGAATTCAATAAAGATAAACCATTTCATATTAAAAGTTAGATGAAAAAATTGTGAAAAACATATCACGTAATAAGTTACTCATATATTAAGCATAAATAAATACCTATCACTGTACAGAAGTGCCAAATGATAACTCAAGCATTCAAGCATTCATATATAAATAACTGAACTTGAATATCACCTCAATGCATAAGAAGAAATTGGTAAGAGATAAAAGTACCATTTATAACGAGTTCTACTCATAAGCTTCAACAATAATGATCTATCTCCTCTTAGTCTAACATCCACTAAGAGTACAAAAGTGCAACATCAGTAGCAGATATTAAACACAGATATCAATAAATCATGTTCCATTCATTCATCAAAACCTCCTCGAAGGGTGCAAAAGTGCATGTTCGGAGGAAAAGTTTTTGACAAATTTTAGGACCTTTCTCTAAATGCATGAGAAGGGTTTAAATACTACTAACTAAATCTAAAAATAAGTTATTACAAAAATGTAGGATGTGGTTTAAATGACCATCTTCATTTTAGGCAAAAATAAAGCAAAATTAAAATTAAAATTGAATCTAAAACTAAAACTGGCAACTAACTATCTATGTATATGTTCCTTGTAGTTGCAAGCATTCAACATTTGCATGAGGAGAGTTGGCTGGCTGACCTCCGACTTTAGCTATCCTGCAAAAACGAAATCAGCAAGTGTTGGTGCCATCTTCTTGGTAGAGTTAATGATACATTTGAGAGTCATGCACTGGTTATGCGGTTTTACCAAGTACGTCCAGTAAGAATCCCAATTCAACTTGGTTAACCTTTTGATGGAAACTTCTCTATCTTGAGCCTTCTGTCTCTAGCTCATTTGTAGATGATGTACATTTGGTAAATTTCCTGGAGTGGTCTTTGATATTTACATACCACCTTAAGAATTTCTTCGATAAATACCACGGGTTTTATAGCTCAGGTTTTGCCTTTATCCTTTAGCATTTTTTCTACACTTTTCCGGATTTATAAGTGACTGAGTAATCTGAGGCTTTCCTCTTCAATAGGTTTTTCCCAACGATGCACGATTAGCACTAAGCGCTAATCGTGCATTGGAAACTGCCTCCGTTTCTCGATCCGGGCTTCCCTGGTACTATTTTTCGCCTCTTGCGTGTTATTTGTTAGAGGATATAAACCTTAAATTTTGTGGAAATAACAACTCTGTGAGTTCTTGGTTCCGAGTTTTAAATTCTTTGTCTGTGATATCAGCACTATCTAGTACCCATTTGACCATGCCTATGTATGGAAGAATTTTGGACCTTGTCACTATCCGGTGCAAGAACGAACTGATGCAGGAGCATCTAAAGCCTCGTAAATTGAAGAGGAATCCAAAGCCGAGCGAAGAGTACGTGGATCAGAGGAGATGAATTGAAGGAGGAAAAATACGGAAAATTTGCTTTAAGACAGATTTAAAACGGAAAAGATGTGATCATTGCATTTAGATAAGCATGAATCCAGATCTTGAAGCGACGGGGACGTGGACAGCGTAGCTGAATGAAGAAAATATGCTTTATAATCGATAAGATGGATACGACTTACTATTGTTAGCTGCGTGCATGTATTTGGAGAGTTTTGTTAGAGAAAAACAAGGATCGGTTCTGATCGGATCCTTCTTATTTAACATTTCTTATGCATATAAGACATAGATCGAGAGCGTGAAAATGTCTAGAGTGATAGATATAGACAGGTATTTGTGAGTGAGAAAAAAATGCAAAGAGTGTCGATATTGTGACTAAGGCTTCAATGCCTTATTTATATTGTGTTTGTATATAATCGAATATACATATTATGTTGATTTATTGCGTGTTGTGTGATGGTGTTTTATAATTTACATTTACAAGTTGAATCTTCTTTGTTGCGTACTCATATATTTTGGGCCATGAGCGAAGGAACTCCAGCATGCCACAGATTCATTTCCTGGTTTTTGGATATTTCAAGATGGCGCACTCGTGGGAAAGCCGAGGATGATATGAAGCCTGATTACATGGTAGAGGACCACAATGAATTTTCTGGAGCTCCGTTTTTACATCCGAGGTGAACTTTGAAGTTGGGTATGTGGGCCGTCAAGATCTATAGCGGCGCCCTATTATATTTTTTTTAAATCCATCTATTGCTATGTATGGTATTACCATGTGGCCGCGAGATCTCAATACTCAACATGTGTTTTGTATGTTTGCGATGGTTATAAAAGGCATTCAACCGTTGTGTTTAAATGGATTAAAGCCTAAACCGCTTCCAACAAGGCTTATTGGGACAGAAACCACAGGTCCAAGGATCAAGATTTATATATGAAAAGGGATTTTGGGTTTACCCCAAGACTCATTTTCATCAAGTGGTATCAGAGCAGGGAAAGTTTCCTGCGAGGAGAAAGATTCCAGTAAGAGAAGAAGGAGGAGGTACAGTTGTGCTAAAACTGGCGAGTTTGTGGTCTTACCGTCGTGCAGGTCGCGGCGGCGAAAGGTGAGAAGATTTGCAGCAACCTAGAGCAAGGTGTGCTCAATTGGTTCCAGAGAAGAGAACCAGAAGGATGCCAAAAGACCGAGTGCGAAGGGCTTGGTGAGGTATCATGTAACAGAGGAGACTGTTACTGCAGAGGTTGGTTGCAGCTCACATAAGATCATAAAACAGTTCTACTGAAGAAATACAGTGGGTAGAATTGCTAAGGACCAGGAGAAGTATATGACCCGGAAGTCATAATTTTTCTTTTTTACCTCGGGAGTCTGATGCAGGAGCATCTAAACCCTCGTAAATTGAAGAGGAATCTGAAGCCGAGCGAAGAGTACGTGGATCAGAGGAGCTGAATTGAAGGAGGAAAAATACGGAAAATTTTCTTTAAGACAGATTTAAAACGGAAAATATGTGATCATTGCATTAAGATAAGCATGAATCCAGATCCTGGAGTGAGGGGGACGTGGACAGCGTAGCTGAACGAAGAAAATCTGCTTTATAATGGATAAGATGGATACGACTTACTATTGTTAGCTGCGTGCATGTATTTGGAGAGTTTTGTTAGAGAAAAACAAGGATCAGTTCTGATAAGATCCTTCTTATTTAACATTTCTTATGCATATAAGACATATATCGAGAGCGTGAAAATATCTAGAGTGATAGATATAGACAAGTATTTGTGAGTGAGAAAAAAATGTAAAGAGTGTTGATATTGTGACTAAGGCTGCAATGCGTTAGTTATATTGTGTTTGTATATAATCGAATATACATATTATGTTGATTTACTGCGTGTTGTGTGATGGTGTTTTATAATTTACATTTACGAGTTGAATCTTCTTTGTTGCGTACTCATATATTTTGGGCCATGAGCGAAGGAATTCCAGCATGCCACGGATTCATTTCCTGGTTTTTGGATATTTCAAGATGGCGCACTCATGGGAAAGCCGAGGATGATATGAAGCCTGATTACATGGTAGAGGACCACAATGAAGTTTCTAGAGCTCCATTTTTACATCCGAGGTGAACTTTGAAGTTGGGTATGTGGGTCGTCAAGATATATAGCAGCGCCCTATTATATTTTTTATAAATCCATCTATTGCTATGTATGGTATTACCATGTGGCCACGAGATCTCAATACTCAGCATGTATTTTGTATGTTTGCGATGGTTATAAAAGGCATTCAACCGTTGTGTTTAAATGGATTAAAGCCTAAACCGCTTCCAACAAGGCTTATTGGGACAGAAACCATAGGTCCCAGAATCGAGATTTATATATGAAAAGGGATTTTGGGTTTACCCCAAGACTCATTTTCATCACGAACATGCTAGTTCTATAATCGATGCCTCAGATGACCCACATGAATTTGTAGTTGTTGTAATCTCCATTACTCTGGGGTTTTCTTCCTCGAGTAGACTGTGCATGCTTTCCAAGTAGTAACACTGGCATCTCTATTATAGGTGGTATCTGTGTACAAGGGAAACATTGCTTTAGCTTCAGAACTTGGAGCTTTACCCTTCATTCCCATAATATTTTGAACACTGCTATGCATACTTCTATGCTCTTTGCTCCTGTAGTTTACAAATGAGGTAAGAGTAATGATAAAAAAAAAGGTGACGATAAAGTCTTAAATGTTGAAATCTTATAAAATATATCACCCTACGTGAAATGGCCCTTCGATCAGATCAAAACTTATTTCATTAACGATTACCAACTAACTCATTAATTAACATTAATGCGCATAACTTTTTCGAATGACGAGCCCTGAAGATCTGCGATAAGGCGATTTTGCAATTTTCTTCGCAATATCGCAGATCGCAATATCGTTGATTCGTTTGCACGTGGCAATCATCTATTACAATGTGTTTTCTACGAAATGAGATTTGCAAGATGCGATATCGCATATCAGTGATTTGAGGTATTTAAATTTAAGTGATATTTGAGGCATGCGATGTGATGAGTGTCTTTAGCATGTGATTTTGCAATCTTAGGATTCCGCTTGTAGGAAGGCATCCATTACCTTTTTGCGATGCAACGCTCTTTATTGAGAGAATGGGTTTATTCTATACATCCCTCCCTTAATAATAAATAATAAGATAATCGAACTAATAATAATACAAAAATAATCATTTAATAATAAAAAATAATATGAATAATAAAATAACACTTAATTAATATTATAATAAATAATAATATAAGAATAATACAAAAATAAGTATATAAAATAATGATAATAATAAATAATATAATAATAACAAATAAAAAAAATTGATATTAGATAATAAGTACATAAAATAAAAATAGTATACCAATAAAATAAAATGATATTAAAGAAATAAGTATAAAATAAAAATATAATAATCAATTAAAGCTCTAATAAAAAGAAGGAATAAAACATGAAAGTAAAAATCCAAGGAAAGTAAAGAAAAGCGAGCATGCAAACACATGGACGGGTGTGCTGTCGATTCCCCTTCCAATGTTTTTTTTTCTATTCATGAAATGGTGAGGAGGATGGGAGGGGTTCCAGCCATTCGAGGTTTATTTCATTTCTTGGAGAATGGTAATGACTTAAGGACTTAGGAATAGTGGCAGCTAGTTACGTCTTGATTGAGGGGCTCGGGGGTGGCAGTTGTAGAGATCCTGCGCAATTGAGCCTACGGTTGGGAGGAGAGTCGTCCCCAAAACCCTGTTGCGGTAAGCCTATTTCTACCACAAGTAAGCTCAGGTAAGCGTTTAAATTTAATGTTAATAAGTTAATTAGATATCCTTTATCGTTGGTGATTTGTCGAATTAGGTACTGCAAAATGATTTTTTCTCCCATTATACATAATTATGCATTTCCTTTATTATTTTAGAAGCTCCACCTAATAGGATCAACCAATTTTTGTTAGCTCATGTTGCTAAGAGATCTGTACATTCTCCCCATTCTCCAGATATTGATTCTATTAGTGGAATCTATGTTTATTCTGTTTTGAGATTATGTTGATAAATATTTTAGATTCCAATTGACAGTAAAAGAATTTTAAAATGATGTGTCTCCAAATACACAACATACAGAAACACTTTCACCTCTGGATTTCCCTTTCAATAATATAGATTAACTCTTTTACGACTCTAGCTTTTCACATTTTGCTTCTAATAGTGGTAATATACGTGAATTCCCAGTAGCTCCATATCTTAGTGAATGTACATGCCAGACAGATTATTAGAAAATTTGGAGATGATGATATATTGTTTTTATTAATATTGGATTGCTGCATTTTGTCATGATGATATTGGTATCTTAGTGAATGTAAATGCCAGACAGACAGAAATTTTGGGAGATGATGATATGTTGCTTTTGCTAATTTTGATATAGAAATTTTAGATGATGACATTGATACCCTCTGAAGATCTGGTATACATGTAGATCAGACAATGGTGAAGTAGGGTTTGTCACCATTGTTTTTATTTATTTTTATGTTAAGATACCAGGAAAAAGCTTAAATTTGGACTTTTGATTTGAAATTAAAGCTAAATTATATACTTGTTAAACACTCACATTCCACCGTTTCACCCAAGTCTACACTATGCCCTTTATCATGAAAGGGACGTTCAGTGACTACTGGCTTTTGCCCTGCTATTCAGGGATCATGTCTCATGTCACATGCATGCTGTTGTCAATTCATTCACTTTGGACTAAACAATGTTTATTGTAAGCCTGAATTCACTCGGTCTGGAATCAACAATGCTTAACGTTACCATGGTTGACTGCCCAGAAATTAAAAAAATGAAAGCTACGCAGTCCACACGGTGTTCTAGTAAATGGTATCTGCATTTATTTATTTATTTCTGTCCATCTCCTATATTATTTAGTTTCTTGTAAGTTCTAACATTTTCATTCATGTTCTAAGACTTTAAGCCTTTTTATGAGAAGTAGAAACATCAAATAAATAAATAAGCTACAGTCCCAACATTCAATTGGTATTTTGAATTTATCATTGGATTTTGTTGTATTTTGATGCTTGTGTACTTGTCCATCTGTTGTCACAAAACCATGTACTAAGGGCTGCTACTTAGTGAGATCTCATGCAACTGTTTCAAACCAGACTTTAGACTAAGGATTAGCCTCCCTAGTCAGAGAGGGCTCTCTCACAGGTTTTGATATGCATTTAAGAGCAAAAGATGGCTAACTCTTTATAACAGTGAAATGAATTTTAAACTGGTTGGAACAATAAAATCAATGCCTCTTCCATTGGGCTCATGGAGTTAAACATTTCTTCAGTAAACAAGCAACTATTGCATCATAGAAACCAAGGCATATAGTGTCTCACTGTCCAAAACATCAACTAAGAAGGACTGCAACTCAACAAGACATACACAGGAAGTCTGAGCATCAATGATGAATTCAGAGTGATTGCATGACTAGTGAATTGTAAAATAAGATACATAGAACCGAAACTACACACATTCTGAACACTTGGGACACACGATGAATCTTGGGAAGAAACAACAATATGCTTTCTATTACTGTCAAAAGAAACTTTACATACACCAATATGAGAACTCAGTCTTTTTCATAAAAGTCTCCAACCCTTGATACATCCAAGTTCTTGCTATATATAGGAAATAAAGCTAAGCTATCTTGAGTCTCCTCCTCCAGCATGAGGGGAGCTCGAAATCCTAAAATTAACTACCTTATCCATATTGAAACTAATTTACTAAATACAGAGGTATTGCTTTTAATACAAAAGAGTCCTTGTTCTAATCAAATTCTGCTACCATCTCCTCGTTTGCTTGATTCTCTCTTGATGTCTGACAGCTGTATTTTTTCCTGTAGGAGCTAGAATGTATCTTGAGGAGCATTCGTTGTACTGGTTGCCTTGGATTCTGAGTGTGTTGCTGACTCAGCCAATTGATGCAGAAGTATCCCCTGTTTTCCCGGTCTCTGTTTTAGTCCATGTTCATTTTCTAACAAAAATGATTTAAGCTGTATTAATGACCTTTAATGACCATGCCATAACACCCTCTGCCTGAATAATCTAGATGCTTTGCGAAAACTGCCAGGTGTTGAACTCAAAACCCTGGTAATCCTACCAGAAACCCTAATTCTGCGGTCATAAAGGTGCTTTATGAAACTTGGTAAAGACAAAAGATTTTACCTTTATGCAATGAGGTTTACATTTGTCAATCTTCTGAAGGCTTAAGCAACCATGGCGATTTCCTTTCCATCTTCGAAGCCTTTCTCCACAAAATTTGGTGACCTCAGCAATGTTTTCAAATTTTCCCTTAAAAACAGTCACCTACAGCAGTTTCGTAGCGCGCTACGAAACTGCTGTTTTTTGCAAAATCACAGTCTTCAATCATTTCAGACTGTTACAGCTTTCCTCTTTGATCCCAAAATTGCTTACTATCCTTTCTTCAATACATGCCTCAAAAACATTAATTAACTTAAAAAAACATGAAATAAAAACTTGGTGCAATATTGAAAATTAATTCATTTTGCAGCTAACTTGCCTAGCTGAGCCTTCAGCTTTGCAAGTTCACTTTCCATAGCTGCAATCTCAGACACTGTCTTTTCTATATTGGCCAACTCCTGGTCAGCTGCTTCCTATTTTTCCTTAGTGGATGAGGTTTTCTCTTTCTTAACCAAAGGAGTCTTTTCCTTTACCTCTTTCTTTTTGCTCTCCTTTGTTTCTTTGGCCTGAGCTACCTGTTTTCCTTTTTGTTTGGTCTGCTCTCTGGTATAAATTATCCTTTTAGTCTCCTGTACCTTCTCTGCCTTTACTGCCTTTTCTGCCTTCTTTGCCTTCTCTATTTTTTCTACCCTTTCTGTTTTCTCTATCTTAGGCAATGGTTTAGTTTGTTTTGTTATTGCCTTGGCAGTCTCCTCACCCTTTGGGATTTGTTCTGCTGCTTGTGCTTGACCTCTAGTGATTGGCCTTCGAGACTTAACTATGAATTCCTTCCCAGCCTCTTCGAATCTTAGCCTTTTGGAGGCTTTGGATTTCTTAGAACTGTCAGGAGATGAATGTGTTAGGTCTATTGGCACGGGCTCCACCTGTACAGAAGTAGCTTGTTCAAAGTCAATTGCTTCTAGCAAATCTTTAAGACTACCCTTTGACATGGGGCTGTCCTCTATTGCAATTGATTTTCCCTTTTCCTTGTTCAAGTGGTTCCTTGTTCTGATTTTGGTTTGCTGTGCTATTTCACTTGGCTTGGATGCCACTTTCTGGTATTTCATCTTTTCCTCGGATGGTTTTGGTGTCTCTTTGATAACTACGGGTTTCCCTGATTGCTTTGATTTATGCTTTTGTTTCTTTCGGTCTCTAGCCTACTGCTTAGGCTCAGCCACAGTAGGCTCTTCAACTATTGTTTCCAGTATAGGTTCCTCAACCATTATAGACTCTTGAGTCTTTCCTTCTTTTTGTCTGTCTGGTAATGGGGTTAGACCGGTTTTACTTTGGAAACCCGACATGAAAACGAATGAATCCCAATCCCTCCCGATCTTATTCAGGCTATCTAACACCAGTAGCTTGATTAAACCATGATGGAAGAGAGATGTCTCATAATTATCCTTTTT
>APFE030181332.1:0-46146 GCA_000404065.3 Pinus taeda | reverse complement strand
ATAATATATAACGTGTCCTGTTCCGAGGGGTCAGCGTGTTCAAATCCGACACCACGAATCTCGAATCCTACGTGTCCCGAATCCCCGTGTCAGGTGACTTAGGTCAATCCAAGGTAGAGCATCTGCAAAGACAACATTGAAGACTTACAACAACGCATGTGGCTTATGAAAAGTCTTTGGATTTGACCTCGTTGATCGTGATAAAGATGAGATCCACCATTCCGCATTTGCTGAATTGGCTTAATCTCTTTATAGTCTAATCCAAGTTGGGAAGCTATACATTGTTTCGAATGACACAATTAAAGAAGCAAACCCAAACTACAACCACCTAAAGAGAAAATAGGAGATTTACTTGTTTGTTGTATCCATTGTTGATCCATGTTTGGTAGATGATCCAACATTTCCTTATCAATGCTTTCATTTCAGAACTATCACTGAAATCAAGTCTACAAGCCCAAATACCAATGTAGATGTTATTGGTTCTGTTAGCTCCACCTCACCTGCCTTGACAATTCGACGCAGAGATGGAACTGAAACACTAAGGGAAACACCTACATTAAAGGACAAGTCACGTTTTATCAATGATGTAACACTATGGGAAGATCATTGTGACTCTATATGACAAAACCTTGCTGAATTGTGCTCTTTTGACAACCCTCTTACCCTTGCAATCAAAGGAGGCCATGTATCTAACTTCAATGGAATCACCATAGGGATAGTCTCCACTGGCACGCTACTGATAAATCCAAACATTGAAGAAGCTCAACAATTCCATACATGGTTCTGTGAAATAGTCTATAACTCTATTTCTCCCATATTTGAGTAGAAACTACAATGTTGCTTCCAAACGAGCCTTGCCACAAAAGACGCTTCATGAAATTACTTGCATGCAAGTCTCTGAGAAAGCAATATGGGTTTTGGTTTGTGCGACTGTGACTGCTCTTCACATGGACGACTTTTATTTTCTTCCATGTTCATTAGACTTCAACGGAAAGCAATGCATGAAAAAGTGTTACAACATTCTAACGAGCTTTGGCGTTGTACAAAGTGTAACGACGAGTTACCAGAATGTGACTATCGTTACAAACTTAAAATTGTGATACATGACCACACTGGGCACCTAGAAAACTTCACAACTTTCAATGACGTAGCAAACTAACTCATGGGCATCCCAGCAAAAGACCTGTTCCTTCTTTCTATACAACCAGCTGATCTCCAAGAAATTTGTGGACAGATTTTAGGGCGTTGCTTTCTACTAACACTTCCCATCAAAACAATTTCTTCAATGGTGTTGAGTGCTTGCAAACAATATTGTTTAATTTAGAAGAAATTTAATATGACATTGTATGCAAGGAGTTGCTCAAGGACATTCATGCAATGTCCATTGCACAATGACCTGTTATTCGCCACCTTTGGATTTGCTTCATGGTTGCAATGAACTCTATTGTTTTGTACATGAAGTATCATCTCTGTATAGATCATTGTTCAATACACTTTCTTTGACAATACTATTTTTCAATAACTCTAACATATGTATGTTTACCCCTTCACAATCTACATAATGTACATATCAACATCTGTAGGACCTTTAATTCATATTTTTTTTCCCTTTGTCGTTTACATGTCTATAAACTGAATGTTTGCTTGTTTATCTATTTATGCAATTGTTCAATGACGTTCAAATAAGAGAAAAGCTAGAAATTTGCTTATTTTGCTCTATTTCTATCAATGTTTGATGATACAATAATGTATATTTTGACAACACTCTTGTTCAATAATTACAACATATGTATGCTTACCCTTTAAAATTTTTCTTAACTTATATATCAACATCTGTGTCAATGTCAATTGAATCCTTAAAAATTTTCTTAACCTATATACCAACATCTGTGTCAATGTCAATTGAATCTTACTTCATTGTTTATATGTCTATAAAATGAATTTTAATCTGTTTATCTATTCATGCTATCATTCTGTGATGTTTAAATAAAAATTTGGAATTCTAAAACTTGTAACACATTTTCTATGGATAATAACTCATTTTTTATTCATTGTAAATTGCTTATGTTTCCAAACTAACAATAAATTATTTTCGACTAGCTTAGATATGCCATGCAACAATCAAAATGCAAATAAAAACACACGAAGGCGTCATGTTTATGCACAAAACAAAGAAACAGTAAATGCACACTAACGACTTCTTTATAAAAACTGCAAAAAACCTACTACCTCCACTACATCCCTTCTCACTTCAAGTGCTCTCCCAACTATGCAAACCAATTCACTTCACCTTGATCAAAACCAATATAACCCTCCCCCCCCCTTAATGTTGAACACTGTTGCTTTCCACAAAGGATAGATAAATTTTCTTCCATGCATGTTTGCACAATATGCAAAAAATGATGCCCAATTATGAAAACAAGGCTTTTACATAGCAACCTTTCTTGTTTTCATTGTGCATCATCTAAAATTACCAATTGTTTTTCTCATTTTAACCACATGGATCCTGATTAACAACCGTATGTCCCTCAAAATTTAACACATGATGAGGAAACGCTCATTGCACGTGTGAACCCCATTCTACAAGTCACTCATGTTGTGGTGGTCAATACAAATATAACGGCCATACAATTAGCTTCCTGCAAGACATCACTGCTATTGCTAAATACTTACCTCGGATGGTTTCCGAATTGGACATCCTCATTGTTAAAAGGCATGATCCTTCTAAAAAGACTTATGAATTCTTTGTTTACAAGTCACGTGTACTTGCAACATTTGAATACAAACAAAATCATGATCCATACTACAAGGATGGCCAACTCAGTCCATCTGCAATTTATGCTTTACCAAATCAACCTATAATTATTTCTTCTATTCTTCATAATGTAACCACTTCCTCTTTTGAACACCATCAAACCATAGTTGATTCTACTTATGATCCTGATATCATGCTAATTCCATTAGATATCCAACCTTCTTCTTTTGTTCCAATTCTCCCAAATTCATGTATTGAACTTGAGCACATTTGTGCTTATTTCCACTCGACCAAGCCAAATTCAACAAGCTCGATTGATTGGCCTAGAATCTCTCTGTCCCTTATGAATGAATACAACACTGAGGGCCTCTTCGCTATGGCATTCCCCACCCTATTTCCTACTGGAATTGTCATGATCACACATACAAAAATTACAAAATTTGAAATGCATGAATGTGCTTTACACTTGCTGCACTACCATGATAACCGATTTGGCCAACATCAAAGATTCTGTTACTACCTATATAACATTCTAAAGCGCCACCTTAGCCAAGTAATTGTTTTTGTGAAGAAATACATTGAGAATAACTTGCCAACAACCGTTTCATATCTTCGATAATGTTTCGTGACTTCCCAGATTCCAAATTTCCCGAACAAGTCATGCACTTCGGTTCAGGATTAGGACGAACACGCTCTTTTTGGAATAAGCGACAGTGTGAACTAACTCACATGATCACGTAGGTAGGAAGCCCGACATTGTTTTTCACTCTCAGTGCAGCGGATACCAAATAGCATGACTTTCCATTCATGCCTACTACTGTTCCCACCAGTTTGAACAATCAGTACTAATGGAGAATCCAAAACATAATTAAAAACCCAAATTTAATAGCACAATATATGCATTGCAGATTTACAATTTTCTTCGAAGAAGTCTTACAAAAAGGCCTTCAGATAGATGATTATTGGGGCATGTATTTTTTTTCATACCATTCTTCTCTCCATTGATTTATACATTGCAATTTTGTCTGCTGCAATTTTTGACTTTCATATTTTATTCAGATACGAATGGAAACATAAAGGATTTACACACATACACGACTTCATTTGGTTGCAAGATGCATCAAATATGGACAATCTCGATTGGAACAATGAAGTAGAAGTTGTTGATGTTAAGAAATATTTTGATCATTATGTAACTCCCTAGAATCCACGATACCACCAACATCGCAATTCTGCGTTACACCAATTAACAATTCACAACCCATGCCTTCTTGACACAATTTCAATCTTCACGTCAACCCATTCTTAAGACTATGAAGAGCTTGTCAATTTTGTTCAACTTCACTGTGTCAGTAATCTTCCTGCCTTTACATAAAAGACAATGTTCTTAGTTGTCGACATGGAGTACCGTGGGAGTTAAACTCCACATCTTCAATGTACATTGATAATAAAGGTCGAAAAACTTACACCCTGCTCGCAATGATGATAGATTGAATACCCACAATGCCAATATACTTTCTATCTAGAGAGCAAATGGTGATTGTCAACTTGTTCTATCAGGCCATGTTGTGTTAAGCTATATTTCAAAGTATTCAGCAGAAGCAGAAACAAGATCAGAGAGTTAACACCAAATGTTATCACGTCTCTCACAAAACGCCACCCCAGAAGCATCTAGTATTATTATCATTCGGAAACTCTTTACAGAAACCATTTGCAGATAGAGACATTGGGGCACAAGAAATATGCCATATATTATAAAAAGTACCCCTCTCTGCAGTCGTACATTTGATTATTTGAATGTTAACTGAACTGTTTTAAGACGTGTTTCTCAAGATTCAGAGAATTCCTGTTCGCACCAACCTTTATCCTTTTATACATGAATATACCTATTTCATTAGAATCATGGCCCGTCCTTGAACTTGCAAGCTCTTGGTCATTTTCCACTCGTCGAAAGCGAAACCAATGGAACCACATATTCCCTTCAATGATTTTACATGTCTTGTCACGACACATTGCCATTCCTTCCTCTAATGGTTCTTGTTATGCCACATTTTGTTGGAGTGAACTACTATTGTATTTCCCTTTCTGCACACTCCCCAGTGACATTGGTTCCACTGATAAGAAAATAATTGCACACTAAGAACAAAAGAAAGGGACATATACACCATGGCATGTTCATTGAGAAATTGAAAACCCAGAAACCCCACAACCCGAAGCTCAATCCACTTCTGTCACTACCCCTTCCTACCCCCCTCTCGACTCCATACAAATGAATGAATAACAAATCCTCTCTCAACTCCACCCAAGCGACAATATTGAAATTGATGACCTTGAAATGATTGGCCATCGCGACTTCGATGCTAACCACAATTGGTTGCATACTTCTATCCCTCTCCAGTTGCAAGAAACTGCCATAAATTTCATTGAATTCAACCACTCAAATATTATAAACCAACATCATCTTTTTTCAACCCTCCCCTAAGATCACACACTCTCCCACCCAAAACATAACTTTTACCATTGTTGTTTCTCACTTCAAAACCCCCACTCAGAATCATCATTCAAGGGATAGCTGGGACAGGAAAAATTTATTTAATTAAATGTTTGCAACATGCATTTATGGAAAACTCTCCAACAAATACAAACCCTTTGTTGTTACTTGCACCCACCAATGTAGCAGCTTTCAACATAAATGTCTTTACAATCCACTCTTCCCTTCGTATCCCTATCCAATCAATGCATCTTCTTGAAGGACAACCATTCTTATACTTGCAAGAGCAACTGCGTCATGTAGAGTACATCCTCATTGATGAAATGAGTTTCATTGGCCCAAAAATGCGTTCTTGCATTGACGTTTGCCTGAGAAAGACATTCCCCCTTCATCGAAATGCACTATTCACCAATCGCTCCATTATCCTTGTCGGAGATTTAGGCCAGCTGCCACTTGTGGAAGTCATTCCTCTATATGTTGACACATCATGTGGCACTGCACTTTGGCGTAGCTTTGACACATTCATAACACTTACAACTGTTTTTCGCCAACATGGTGCTAACCCTTCCCAAGTTGCTTTATGCTAGATCCTAACAAACTTCAGAAATAGAACACCTACTCTTGAGGATTGGAAATTCTTAATGTCAAGGACAAATTCCTCTCTTACGCATGAAGAGAAACAAACATTTCAAGACTCCATGCACCTATATGCAACAAACAACTTAATTACTTTGCATAATAAAACAATGTTTAAAAAATTGAACATGCCAGTAGCACTTTGCTTTGCAGAGCAACAAAGGTAACAAGTTAAAGCTACAACAAAAGATGAACATTTGGATGCAAAGGTACTCTTATGTAGTGAACAAAAAGTTATACTCATCAGCAACTTATGGGTAAGAGTTATACTCACCCGCCTTATTTGGGTGTTATTCTTGAACCTTGGAAATCAACAAGGCCTGCACTTACCCACAACTTGTTGGTGAGTATAAATTTTGTTCATTGCTTAAGAGTACCTTTGTGTCCAAATGTTCACATTCTGTTGTAGCAAAAGTTTGCTGCCTTTGTTGCTTTACAGAGAAAAGTGCTATTTCCACGTTCAATTTTTTAAACATTATTTTATTTTGCAAAGAAACTGAGTTGTTTGTTGCATATAAGTGCATGAAGTTTTGAAATGTTTGTTGCTTTTCATGCATAAGAGAGGAATTTGTCCTTAACATTAGGAGTTTCCAATCTTTAAGAGTAGGTGTTCCATTTCTGAGGTTTGTGAGGATTTGGCGGAAAACAATTTGGGAAGGGTTATCGCCTTGTTGGCGCAAAACAGTGGAAAGTGTTTATGAATGTGTCAAAGCTGCGCTAATGTGAAGTGCCACGTGATGTGCCAGCGTATAGAGGTATAGAGGAATGTCTTTCACAGGTGGCAGCTAGCCTAAATCTCTAACAAGGATAATAGAGCGATTAGCGAATAATGCATTTCGATGAAGGGGGAATGCCTCTCTCGGGTGATCGTCAATGCATGAAAGCATTTTTGAATGGATGAAGCTCATTTCATCAATGCAGATGTACTCTACATGACAGAGTTGCTCTTGCAAGTGTAGGAGTGACTATCCTTCAAGAGGATGCATTGATTAGATAGGGATACAGAGGGCAGAGTGGACTTTAAAGGTGTTTATGTTGAAAGTTGAAACACTGGTGGGTGCAAGTAACAAAAAATGGTTTGTGTTTGTTGGGGAGTTTTCTATAAATGCACGTTGCATACATTTAATTAAATGATATTTTCATGTCTTAGTTGTCCCCTGTATGATGATTCTGAGTGGGGGTTTTGGTGAATGTGTTTTGAAGTGAGAAAGAACAATGGTAAAAGTTGTGTTTTGGATGGGAGAGAATGTGTGATCTTGGGGGAGGGTTGAAAAAGGATGATGTTGATTTTGAATATTTGAGCGGTTGAATTCAATGAAATTTATGGCAGTTTTTCTCAAGTGGAGAGGGATAGAAGTATGTGACAAATTGTGGTTAGCATCGAATTCGCGATAGCCAATCATTTCAAGGTCATCAATTTCAATATTGTAGCCTGGGTGGAGTTGAGAGAGGATTTGCCATTCATTCATTTGCATGGGGTCAAGAGCGGGGTCGAAAGGGGTAGTCACAGAAGTAGATTGATCTTCGGGTTGTGGGGTTTGTGGGTTTTCAATTTCTCGATGAACATGCCATGGTGTATATGTCCCCTTCTTTTGTTTCCAGTGTGCAATTGCCAATTATTTCCACATCAGTGGAACCAGTGTCATTGGGGAGTGTGTGGAAAGGGAAATACAATAGCAGTTCACCCCAATAAAATGTGGCACAACAAGGATCATTAGAGGAAGTTATAGCAATGTATCATGATAAGACATGTACAATCATTGGAGGGAATATGTGTTTCCATTGGTTTATCTTTTGGCGAGCAGAAAATGATTAAGAGCGTGCAACTTCAAGGAGGGGCAATGATTCCAATGAAATAGGTATATTCATGTATGCAAAGATAAAGTCGGTGTCGAAAGGAGATTACTCTTCAAATCTTGAAAAACGCGTTTGAAAACAGTTATGTTAACATTCATAGAAACTAATGTACTACTGTTGAGAGGGACAGTTTTTGTAACATATGGAATTTTCTTGTGCCCTAATGTTTATATCGACAATGGTTTTTGTAAGGAGTTTTCGGATGACAGTAATAGTAGGTGCTTCTGGAATAGTGTTTTGCAAGAGATGTGATAACATTTGGCAATAACTCTCTGATCTTGTTTCTGTTTTTGCTGCATACTATGAAATATAGCTTAACATAGCATGGCGTGATAGAACAAATTGACAATCAACATTTGCTCTCTAGATAGAAAGTAGATCGGCATTGTGGATATTTAATCTATCATCATTACGAGTAGGGGTGTAGGTTTTTCGACATTTATCGTCAATGAACATTGAAGATGTGGAGTTTAACTCCTACAGTACTCCATATCGACAACTAAGAACATTGTTTTTTTTGCGAAGGCAAGAAGATTCGCGACACTGTGATGTTCAACACAATTGACACTCTCTTCATAGTCTTTAGAATGGGTTGATGCGAAGATTGATGCTGTGTCAAGAAGGCATGGGTTGTGAATTGCTGATTGGTGTATAGTGCAGGATTGCGTCGCTGAAGGTGTCGTGGATTCCAAGCAGTTACATAGTGAGCAAAATATTTCTTAACATCAACAACTTTTGTTTCATTGTTTCAATCAAGATTGTCCATATTTGTTGCATCTTGCAACCAAATGAAGCCATGTATCTGTGCAGATCCTTTATGTTGGCATTCATATCTAAATAAAATATGAAAGTCAAAAATTGCATTGGACAAAATTGCAATGCATAAATCAATGGAGAGAAGAATGGTATGAAAGAAAAAATACCTGCACCAATAGTCAATTGTGTGAAGGCCTTTTTGTAGGATTTCTTCGAGTAAAATTGTAGATTTGCAATGCATATATTGTGCTATTAAATGTAGGGTTTTAATTATATTTTGAATTCTCCATTGGTACGGATTGTTCGAATTAGAGGAAACAGTAGTAGACATTATCATGTGCAAGTCATGCCATTTCCTATCAGCTGCACTGAGAGTGAAGAACAATGTCAGGTTTCCTATCTGTGTGATCATGTGAGTTAGTTCACACTGTCGCTTGTTCTAGAAAGAGCGCGTACCTCATAAGCCTAAACTGAAGTGCATGACTTGTTCGAGAAATTTGGAGTCTTGGAAGTCACGAAGGAGGGTAAGCCTAAACCGAAGTGCATGATTTGTTCGGAAAATTTGAGTCTGGGAAGTCACGAAGACATTGTCGAAGATCTGAAATAGTGGTTGGCAAGTTGTTCTCAATGTATTTCTTCACAAAAACAGTTGTAGTTGCTTGGCTATGGTGGCACATTAAATGTTATATAGGTAGAAGCGAAATCTTGGATGCTGACCGAATCGGTTATCATGGTAGTGCAGCAAGTGTAAAGCATATTCATGCATTTCAACTTTTATAATTCTTGGTTGTGTGATCATGACAATGCCTGTAGGAAAGAGGGTGGGGAATGCCATAGCGAAGAGGCCCTCAGTGTTGTATTCATTCATAGGGGATAGATAGATTGCAAGCTAGTCAATTGAGCTTGTTGAATTTGGATTGGTCGAGTGCAAATAAACACAAATGTGCTCAAGTTCAGTACATGAATTTGGGAGTATTGGAACGAAAGAAGAAAGCTGGATATGTAATGTAGTTAGCATGAAATCAAGATTGTAAGTAGAATCAAATATGGTTTGATGGGGTTCAAAAGAGGAGGTGGTTGCATTATGAAGAAGAGAAGAAATATTTGTAGGCTGATTGGGTAAAACATAAATTGCAGATGGACTGAATTGGACATCCTTGTAGTAGGGATCATGATTTTGTTTGTATTCAAGTGTCGCAAGTACACGTGACTTGCAAACGAAAAATTCATAAGCCTTTTTAGAAGGATCATTTCTTTTGACAATGACGATGTCCAATTTAGAAACCATTCAAGGTAAGTATTTGGCTATAGCAGTGATGACTTGGGGGAAGCTGATTGTATGGCTGCTATATTTGTATTGACCACCATGGGCATGAGTGACTTGTAAATGGGGTTCACATGTGCAATGAGCATTTCCTCAACCTGTGTTAAATTTTGAAAGACATACGGTTGTTAACCGGGGTCTATGTTGTTAAGATGAGAAAAATGATTGGTAATTTTAGATGATGCACAATGAAAACAAGAAAGGTTGCTATGTAAAACCCTTGTTTTCATACCTGTGTATGATTCTTTGCATATGTGCGAACATGCATGGTAGAAACTTTATCTATCCTTTGTAGAAAGTCACAATGTTCATCATTAAGGAGTGGGGGGGAGGGTTATATTGGTTTTGATGAAGGTGAGGTGAACTAGTTTGCGTAGTTGGAAGAGCACTTGAGGTGGGAAGGGATGTAGTGGAGGCAATAGGATTTTTGCGGTTTTTATAATGAAGTTGTCAGCGTGCATTTATTGTATCTTTGTTTTGTGCATAAAGAAGACATCTTCATGTGTTTTTATCTACATTTTGATTGTTGCATAGCATATCTAAGCAAGTCAAAAATAATTTATCGTTAGTTTAGAGACATAAGCAATTTAGAATGAATCAAAATTGAGTTATTATGTAAAGAAAATGTGTTACAAGTTTTAGAATTCTAGTTTTTTATTTGAACATCATAAAACGATAGCATGACTAGGTAAACGGATAAAAATTCGTTTCTCACATATAAACATTGAAGTAAGATTCAATTGACATTAACACAGATGTTGATTATAGGTTATGTAAATTTTTAAGGGGTAAGCATACATATTTTGGAATTATTGAACAAGAGTGTTGTCAAAATATATATTATTGTAGCATCAAACGTTGATAGAAATAGAGCAAGATAGACAAATTTCTAGTTTTTTTCTTATTTGAATGTCATTGAACGATTGCATGAATTGATAAATAAGCAAACATTCAATTTATATACATGTAAATAATAAAGGAAAAAATATGAATTGAAGATCCTACAGATGTTGATATGTACATTATGTAGATTGTGAAGGGGTAAACATACATACGTTGGAATTATTGAAAAAGAGTATTGTCAAAGAAAGTGTATTGAACAATGATATATACATAGATGATACTCCATGTACAAAACAATAGAGTTCCTTGCAACCATGAAGCAAGTTCAAAGACGGTGAATAACAAGTCATTGTACAATGGACATTGCACGAATATTCTTGAGCAGCTCTTTACATGTAGAGTCATATTAAATTTTTTCTAAATTAAACAATATTGTTTGCGAGAACTTAACACCATTGAAGAACTCTGTTTTGATGGAAAGTGTTAGTAGGAAGTGACGCCCTAAAATCCGACCACAAATTTCTTGGAGATCAACTAGTTGGATGGAAAGAAGGAACAGGTTTTGTGTTGGGATGCCCATGAGCTCATTTCTCGCGCTATTGAAAGTTGTGATGTTTTCTAGGTGCCTAGTGTGGTCATGTAACACAATTTTAAGTTTGTAACAATAGTCACATTCTGGGAAGTTATCGTTACACTTTGTACAATGCCAAAAATTGTTACAATGTTGTATCACTTTTTTCATGCATTGCTTTCCGTTGAAGTCTAATGAACATGCAAGAAAAAAAAGTCGTCCATGTGAAGAGAAGTCACAGTTGCATGGACCAAAACCCATATTTCTTTGTCAATGACTTGCATGCAAGTAATTTCATGAAGCGTCTTTTGTTATAGGCCTCATTTGGAAGCAAGACTGTAGTTTCTACTCAAAGATAGAGAGGAAGAGTTCTGGCCTGTTTCACGGAACCATGTATGGAGTTGTTGAGTTTCTTCAATGTTTGGATTTATGACAAGAGTGCTAGTGGATACTGTCCCTTTGGTGATTCCATTGAATTCAGATACACGACCTCATTTCTTTGCAAGGATTGGCGGTTTGTCAGAAGAGCACAATTCAACAAGTTTCTATCCAATAGAGTCACAATGATCTCCCCATAGTGTTACATCAATGATAAAATCTGACTTGTCTTTTAATGTAAGTGTTTTCCTTAGTTTTTCAGTTCCATCTTTGCATCAAATTGTCAAGGTAGGTGAGGTAGAGCTAACAACACTAATAACATGTACATTGGTATTTGGGCTTGCAGACTTGATTTCGGAGATAGTTCTGAAATGAAAGCATTGATAAAGAAAGGTTGGATCATCTACCAAACATGGCATGATAGTGGACACAACAAACAAGTAAATCTCCCATTTGTTTTTTAGGTGGTTGTAGTTTGGGTTTGCTTCTTTAACTGTGTCATTCGAAACAATGTATAGCTTTCCAACTTGGATTAGATTATAAAGAGATTTAACAAATTCAACAAATGCGGAAAGGTGGATCTCATCTTTATCACGATCAACGAGGTCAAATCCAAATACTTTTCTAGAGCCACGCGCATTGTTTTAAGTTTTCAATGTTGTCTTTGCAGATGTTCTACCTTGGATTGACCAATACTTTCAGTAGGGATTGTGCGCTTTGAATGAGATAGTTGTAGTTGTGGACGTGTTTGTTGTAGTTACTATGGAGGGCAAGATCTTTGCTAATGAAGAGGTAGAATTGGACGTGCATGCCTTTGCATGTAGTAGTGTTGATGAGTCCTTGGTCAGCACTGCTTTATGCTTCACAGCCTCAAGTTCAACAACTCAGATGGACGTTGTTTAAATGAAAAAAATGAATTAATGTAGAGTCCATTTGTTTTTTTGTGTAATGTAGGAAGAGTGTAAAAGACAAAAAAAGGAAATATGTTGTAACAAAATATCAGGCCTTACGAAGAGTATTGAAACACAGTGCAAGCTGCTTTTTTAAGAAGAATGTTTGAGCCATCTTGGATGTCTTCAGATGCAACTTGTGCATGATATACAACTGGTAGCAGAGTCTTATGTTGATGCGTTCCATCAGAGAGAGTAATGTGGAAGTGTGAGGATGTAGTTTTTGATGACATACCAGAGCCAATGTTGATTATTTGGAGTAGTGGTTGAACTTCAGTGGAACCATTCAGCAACAAATGAATGGCGTTCTTAGTTAAGGATGGCTTCATGTTATTAGCACGATACAATCTTTTTTTTCATGATGGAAATACCTGTAATTCATTTTTAATGTAGTGAAAAAGATATTTAAACATAAAATGATAATGTATGTAAGGGAATCATGAATTAGAATTGCAAATTTAATTTTATAGAATGACTTTCTCAATATGCTATGCAAGCAAGACCTCAACTATATAAACAAGTAGGTCAACAATCTAGTTTCTAACACCCTTTATCATGCATATGGATTTTCAAACATGGACACATAAGTTTTGACTTTGTATGTCAGCCATCCACTCTTTTCTGAATATGGGAGCACTTAATCACACTAAAATTAAAATTATATTAAAACATGTGTGATCTTACCAAAAAAATTGGTTATTAAGTGTAAGTTTTAGAGGTGACAATTGATGCTATATGATTCATTTTGTTATTTCCAATTTCATTTTTTAATTCATTAACTATTTTTTATGGATATAAAAGCTTTTGATTAAAAAATATGCATTTAAAATCTCTAATAAATATAGTGATATCCCCCTTCATTTATGGTTTGTTGGTTATCCCTATCAATTTCATAGTCCACTTTGTATATAAAGTTTTTAAAAAGAACTTGACTTTGACTCCTTGAATTAAAGCACAAATCAAGGAATCACTTTTCTCGCTAATTTTCAACCAACCTTGCCCAATTGAGGGAAATTCCCATTGATTTACTGCTAGACCGTTAAAAACAACAACTCATGATATATATGTTAAACACAACCCACTTCCTGTATTCTCAATGATAGAGGTTGAAATGCTGAAACATTTGGAATCAAACCTAGGCCAATTGACGTAAATTTCCATCAATTCACTTCTGGACCATGTTCCAACACAACCACAATTTTGTCATAAGCCTTTTATCACAATCCATTTGGAGGAGTGTAAATGAGATTTATATGCATAACCTGTCATTTTAAGCATTAAAAAGATAAAAAGGAATAAAAACATATAGTTAAAATAGTTATCACAATTAGGGATTCAATGTCCCTTAGAATCAGTCAACATTTTCAATCTTGCAATATCAAGATGATAAAGCATACAGACTGCTAGCTAATAAAATCTATATATGCCCATTGTTCACATCTTTGAATTATTTATGCTGTTACAAAAGCACCTCTCCTTGTGTATCCCACATAGGCTTAAGGGCAAGTTTATGGTAGCGTAAATGTCCTTGCATTCCCTAAAGATTACATCAATGTATATGGGTCCACAATGCACATTCTCAAATTGGACTTGGGATATATATGCCTTCTACTGAGGCTCATCCCCTTCTCTATGGGTTGTGTGTGAATGAGTTGGATACGATGATTGTATGCATCTTCAAATTGTGTTTACGACTATAAAATTTCCACTTTAGATGTCCTATTGAGTAGGAAGCCTTAGGAAACAATAGAGTAAACGCTAAACATCCTCAGAAGGAAACAGAAACAAAGAAGCAACATCCAAGAGTACAAATTTCCACTTTAATTTTCCCACAGAGTCGAAAGCCTTAATATCCAATACACCTTACACCCCTTTAGGACTCCAATACTTAATGCTCAGGCTACATAGTTGCATGAATGCAGAAAAATGCAAGTACTAATCATTTGCTAGTATTTCATGAGCATGGGCATTCTGATAAGATCATTCATCAGGGAAGAAAAATGGGAATTACCTTGAAAGAAGAGAAATTATTTCATTGTGATGGTTAGAGAGCGTGTCCTGAACCTGTCTCGAGAGCTCAGAGCACGGGTTAGCGTTGCAACAATCATATTTGTCTTTATCTCAGGACAAATGTCAATAACAACAAACCAAAAAACAGAGAGGAAGGAAGTCATCTTGAAGGACACAAATCGAGACACTGTGAAGTAGGTAGATTGGGACAAGATACATGATAAGGCCATTTCCTTGACTAGTATTAATCCTGATTATGTGTTAATGATGCGTCTAGGGAAACTAAACAAAAAATCTTTGGGATAAGCTTGCTCATTGTACAAGGCTAAATCACACATGAATTTGATATTTCTATAGAAGTTGTATGCCCTGAAGATGGAAGATGATGAGAGTGTTATAAATCACACTAGCGCTTTCCATGCCTTGTTTATTTATCTGAAGGCAATCATTGACAAAGGACAATAAGCTATGCATAACGGAACTATGGTCTTTTAGATTGTTGGAAGAATCTAATACTTACCATCAGTGTAGCTATAAGAGTAGAAAATGTCACGTTGAATGAGATCATAGGTTAGTTGCTGTAGCTAGAAGAGTATAAAATGTCAAGTTGGATGAGATAATAGGTTTGTTGTTGCAGCAAAAGACACAAAGAAGAACTTTCCAAATAAACATCAATTCATAAGCTATGATGAATAGGGGTTTCTCTAAGGAGTGAAATAATAAGAGATCTAATAGGAAGCAACGTGAATTGATTTGTTGAATGTGCCATCAAATGCATATGAGGTGGGTTGGATATTTGCAAATTTATTCTTCTGGGGAAAGACAAATAAAAGAACTCAAACATTATAGTTGATGTAATGAGTAAACGAATTACTTTGTTGGCAACTATGTCAATAAAAGTAGTTAGCTTTGAAGCTATACAGACTTTGTATGAGCATGATAAATGTTTTTAGAGGCAAGGAGAGCATGTAAGGAATCATTGATGGGAGATCAAACATCCTACATGGATTATTTTTTCAAGAAGCATTTTTATTTAAAAAAATGCAGTTTTGTGTGCCAGGAGGTTCCATTTGTGACAATTTAATCTAGAATTTGGGAATCATATGGTGGAGGATTGAATGATGATTTCAAAAGGGACAAAACCCATGAGTTTGAAAGAAAAGTATTTTTGGGTACGCATAACGAGAGATGTGAGAAGATATGTGTAAATATGCAACGTTTGCCAATTGGGAAAATGGAGAAGTCAAAATACTTTACTGTATAGGCCATTAATTGTGCCAAGATACTGTGGGAGGAAATATCTATGGAGTTTGTGCTCGATTTGCGAGAAATGTGGTTGTGGGCATAAGATGACACACTTCATCCCATCCAAGAAGACAAGTGATGCTACTAAGATAATAGACTTACTCTCCAGAGAAATTGTGAGTTCCATGGTCAAACCCAAGAACATTACTTCGAATAGAGACATTCAATTTTTGAGTCATTTTTGGAGAGTTCTTTGGAAGAATTTGGGGACAAAGATTCAATATAGTTCTACCTATCACCCCTTAATAAATGGACAAACTGAAATAGCCAACTAAAGCCTGGGAAATCTTCTAAGAATCTTAGTTGGTAGCAAGGCTGGGTAATGGAAAACAATATTGGCACAAGCAAAGTTTGCAGACAATAACTCACTAAACAAAGCTACAAGGTTGACACCATTGAAATTGGTTATGGAACGACTCCTAATGGAGTGACTAATTAGTCAAAATAAGCAATGATTGAACAAAGAAGTACAAATGCAAAAATTTTACAGAAAAATGTAAAGGATGCCCTAATAGGTGAAGGGAAAAATTGTAGCCAAAGAATAAAAAACACAAAGAAGAGGTTGATCAGTCTAGGAGTTTAAAATCTTTTACTGTTGGAAACTAGGTGTTGGTTTATTTGCAAAACCTCTAGACACATCCCACATATTACCATTAAACCAAGGGAGAGAAATCTCCCAAATCCAGCGAGTAAGCTACTCCTTTAAAGTCTCTTGCTCCATGTTTGAAAGGAGCGGTTTGATAAAATAAGTTGAAGGCCTACCATTTGGCTGCAAAACTAGGATGATTCGAGGTTTTATACTAAATGATGTCATGGCGGCTTATGGAGAATAGCTTTGCGGCATGAACAACGACTCATGAAATTATGTCGATGCAATAACCATTCCACAACTGGATAAAGCGTATGGATTTAGCAAAGCCTCGTGTTACTGCCATCACATGTGAAAGCAGAGAAACTATTTCATTGCGATGCTTAGAGAGATTGCCCTGAACTCGCTCTTGAGAACCCAAAGCATAGGTCAGTGTTGCGGCTGTTGATCTAAAGATGATCTGAGGTTGTCATTGATGTCAACCGAAGTAGCACTAGGGGCTACCTTGATCTTGCAAGGGAATTTTTTGTAACGAGCTATTTATAAAAGAAATATTAAATAAATAAATTATATTAATCAATTAATAAAATAATAAAATAAACTAATGATAAGATATTTTAATATAAGTTCTAACCTTTATATTAAATAAATCAGAAAAAGGAAATTTATTAAAATATATATAATATATATATATATATAACCCTTTTTAAAAAAATGTATATGACACGATATGGGAAGGGTGTCATGAGGAAATGAAGCGGGGGTTGCTGGAGGAAAGACGGCCACCACCAAGAATTAGTTTATAAACCAGAAGGAAGAGTTTGGGAAGGGGATGGAGAGGAAGAAGGAAGAATGAAGGGGATACTGAAGAAGTAAACTTGAGTTACCTATGGAAGGAGAGCTGGTCGTTCTGAGGTTTCTGGGCACGGGGGAATAGTATGCTTCAACTGAGAAGCTTACTGAATTGAGTAACGAGGTTCTGCTCAGTTTGGCTGGGTGGTTTCGATCTTTTGGTAAACGGGAGCAAACTGGAGGAGTTCTGAAACATTTTCATCCGCAGTAGACCAAGTAAGTACTTATCATTGACTCAAGTAATTAGTCATATGAAGTTTTGCATAAATCTAAAACAGAAATTTTCTTAAAGTTTCCTACTCTGTTTAAAATAGATAGCTCTATAAAAACTCCTTACAATATTTACAGTTCAGTAAACCTTTATAGTTTCAGAAATGGTCGTTTACATTAGCGCAGACCTTACATTTGGTATCAGAGCAAGGTTAGAACCCTGTGAGACCTTACAGGCCCATCAAATCTCGTTTTCAAGCTTCTGTGCTTTAACCAGCCCCAATTATTTTGTTTCTAATTTATAAAATTCAATTATGTAGTGACTTCATAATTTTCATCTTAACGCATATGGCTACATTTCCTTGTTTGTATTTTTCCTGTTATCGTTTTACAGTGGAATGTTTATCAAAGAAACTTAGCCTTGGGAAGTGATCTTCCTCTATGTGACCAACTTACCAAAAACAAGAAACAAGCATCAAGGGTCAAAAAAAGGTTTAAATTTTAGGTTCACTACTTTGCGGCTTTCCTAATAAATTAAAAATTTGGAAAGATGTTCTTTGATGCTTACAATTTTGGGAGAGAAAGGCCTCAAAATTTAAGTTAAACAAAGAGAATTTTTTTTTTCTTGGAACCCTCTTGCAATATGACTTTCGCACTAGGTCTAGAGGCCTTTAAAAAAAAAAAGTGCCTCTCAAAAGCCTCGATAAATGCCAAGAATTCACTATAGGAAAGAGCATTTAGATCAGAATATTTGCAGCTTAGCAATGGTGGCAAGATTTTCTTTAAATACTTGATATTAACACCGTTAAATAAGGCATAAAGATGCATAAAATATCATTTTGAAAACCCTTGCAGCTGCCACAAAATTAGTTGGGAAAAAAAGCCAGATAAATTTGTCCCAAAATGATGAAAACCCTCCATTTTTAAATAAAAAAAAGAGAATCTGAATGGGTTAGCATATGAATTTGCAAGTAAAATCAAACCCTTAAAAGTTTTTGGGCCTCAAGCAAAATTTTATTGCTTGTCTCTGCAGGAAAACAATCAAATCAACCGCAAATTTGAGTTTATAAACCCTAGATATGAAAAATATAGAGAGAAGCTAGGTGAGGCCTGTAGCTGCAAGAGATAAAGCCCTGAACAAATTTTTGTGTCACAGAAATACAAATTAATGTGAAATTAGGTCTGCTGTGTGGTCAAAAGAGCCCTGGAGGTTTGCAATTCTTGAAGAAAGACTGCTTGACAGTAAAAAAAAGCCTTAATGTGAGGTTGGGCAAGAAGAAAGCCCTTGTTATCTATTCAGTTCTTCCTCTGAAATGATACCTGCAAGAATGAATTTAAGAAAAGAAAAAACCCCAACTACAGCATATTCATATTTAGAACATTATTCATATCCGCAACAAAAAAGTCTTCAACTACGCAAATATCAAAATGTTCACTATTTAGTTTATGAATGGTAACTCAGTTCACAAATAGATTAATATTTCGATGCCATCTCATCTGCTGGCTCTTTTGAAGCCTTGGAGTGAAAAAGCTAGAGGCACTGGCTTGACTTGGATCAATAGAATTACGAACTAAGGCTTTCAAACAGTAGAAATCTGTTTAGAAACTTTTGCATCGAGAAAAGGGATAGGAATCTGGACCTACAGTTGCAATAGCATAAACCTGTGAAAATCGATAGAATTTGTAAAGAAAATTAACACAGCGTGTTGAGCATGAAACCCCAAGGAATCTTATGTAAATGATGGGTACTATAGAATAACGCTTTTCTACTCTTCAACTGTGCTCATGCGGCTAATCGAGCACACTACATATTTTTTAAGGCAACCGGAATAACCGACCTATCTTAACATACTGCTCCGCATATAAAATATGAATGTGGAATGGAAACGTAGGGTAGAGAGGAAATGGAATTAGGGTTTCATCGCTGTCAGTCATATCAGATGGCATGCCTACTTTTTAGAAGCCACTCTCCACCCGTCAAATGCTCATAAATAATAATCAAATTCTCGTTCAAAAACAGCTCTCCACGCGTCAAAGATTCTCAGTGTTTTCAAAACCTCCTCGCAGTCTTCCACATGAGTTTTAAAATTTTCTCGAAAAGAAATTTTCTCGAAAAGAAGTTATATTTATTATAATTTAGTTATGAATTAAGAGTAAAAATAATTTATAAGGTCGACTCAGAGACCGAAAAGATTGTGAATTCATACTTTAAGACCTTCGGGTGTGGCTTTGCCATTGCTTCATCTTCTGTCATAACTGAATGGTATTCAATAAATTAATCCACAGGTTGTGGAATGATCATACTCTAGGTACCAACCCTTCTCCTTATTACCGGAAAGAAAAAGAAAAAGAAAAAAAAAATCACATGAAAATAGAATTGATTGTTTGACTTCAATCTTTTCTCATAGTTGCAGTACTTCTTTCACAACCTGTGGTATCATGGATTTTTCCTCCCCAATAGCATGGATTTGACTTTAGTAACATGGATTCACAGGCCTCTTGCTGTGAATCTTTGGAGAGATTCCAGTTGTGGATTCAACATACAGTAACCATAGATTAAACTTGCGGTGTTGCCAACACGTGATTTTTCACTGATGGAACCTAAACTGCAAGCTTTGCTAGCAATACTGAAAAATTTTGTTTTAGTTTTGCAATGTCTCTGTTTTAGTTTTTGCATATTGACTCGTTGTGGCCTATGAGACTTAGTGTTCCCAGGACGTTAGTATCATTCAATTGCTGGGAGAGCAGATACAGGAACAATGCCAATAGAGCTAGGTTATAATGGAAAAACTTCTTGTCAAAACACAACAACAAAATGCATTCCAAGCTAAATTGATGCAAGACATGATATCCATGTTCCAGTCACCAATTACCACACAACAACAAGCTCTACAACAACACTGAATGTTGGCATTATGATACAGGTGTTCTCCTTGATGGCAACTCACTCAGAGGTATGATACAGGTGTTGTCCTTGGTGGCAAATCAATCAGAGGACAGATCTTAATACAAAAGGTCAAGAGAGAGATATACGCAGGTTAACCTTGATAAAAGTGTGTATACACGCGAGTGAGAAGAAAAAAAAGGCCCGTATACGTATATACGCAGGGTCATAGAAGGAAAGGCATGTACATGTTAGAAATCTAAGTTTTGGTCTGTGGTATTTGGTCCATGGTATTTTGGTATTGGTCCGTGGTATTTGGTCCATGGTATTTGGTCCGAAGTGTTGACCCCAGGTATTGGGTCCACGGTATTGGTTCTACATGGTTATGGACCATGGTATTGAGAGAAGCCTAAACCTATATAAGGAGAAGATCATTAGGCCAAGGGGGTGCAAGTGTGTGATGAATATCTGATGAAGTGTGAGATCTAGTACTGGTTATGGGTTTGAAATGCTTGGCTCGATCTAAATCAAGGAGGCTTCTATGCGGTTGATAAAGGTTGATGGACCAGAATCTTGAAGACTAAAATGTATTATCATTATATGGTATGATCATGAATAGATCTGAATACTGACGCATGTTTTATCCTTTATATCTTATGGTTTGGGAATATTTGAAGTTGGTAATTGCAGCGAAGGTATAAGTAATTATCTTCAGATTTGTACGCGGGTTCTCTCTGGTGAAAGTCCGTGTACATGCTGGTTTGACTTAGTCAAGTAGCGTATACATTATGGGAGTTGATATTTTAGGTTGTTGTTGGTTCTAGTGGTTGTTGCAGAGTTATGGGCTCTGGTCTGTGTTCTGGTAACTGTGTTTTAATGATAGGGTTTCAGTGATTCAGAGATTGATGATGCAGGTATAGTTGATGATTGTATTGCAGTGGTGATTGTTTTGTATTTATGGATCTAGTTTGAAAATTTATGAAACGTGGTCCCTGGAAGAAAAGAGAAGGTTGTAGCCTTCTGTAGGCCAGCACCTACGTACTAGTACATCAGCTAGTACAAGAGCTAAGGGGGGTGTAGCTCCCTTCCAGGAGAGTTTGGAGAACGAGAGAAGGTTGTAGCCTTCTGCAGGTAGAAGCTTGCGTACTAGTATAAGATTGCACCAGTACATAACCATTGTAAAAAGAAGTTTTTAATTAAAAGAAGATAGAGACGAATTGCAGCAGGTTGTTTTCACCCACATTAGGTTTCCACCTTACATTTTGATGTTCATGTGTGTTGCTTATGTGTGATGATCTGTTCTGCTTTACTGCTTCTGTTTACCGTTAATAATGTTATGATGCACTCATTAAGAATCAACTAACTGAATCATAAGTTTACTGGATCTACGCTTGTTGCATTACACACAGTTGCGTATACATGCGGTTTGCCTTAACTAAAGTAGAGTATATGAATCTGAATATGGAAATGAAAATGTTATATTGATTTGATAATACTGATTCACCCTCCCCTCTCAGTATTATTTCCAACAATTGGTATCGGAGCGGGTCCTTTAGAAGAAGCTTGATCGCTTGAAGGAAATATCCATCAGAATGGGTAATTAAGAAAGAGAGGCATCCATCAGGCCACCAATCTTTGATGGGAGCAACTTTGTCTACTGGAAGATAAGAACCACAACATATCTATAATCGCTTGGAACGGATGTTTGGGGAATCGTGGAAGGAGGATACACATATCCATCAGCAATTCTTACAGATACAACAGAGAGAAAGCAATATGAACTCAATGCCAAAGTTGTTACTGTCTTATTGGGAAGTTTGTCACAATTAGAATTTGTCAAGGTCATGCATTTCAAATCAGCCAAAGAAATATGGGACAAAATCATTCTAAGCTACGAAGGAGATGAACAGGTAAAACGAGCAAAGCTTCAAACTCTCAAAATACGGTAGGAAAATCTTAAGTTGCATAGTAATGAAAGCATAGCTAATTACTTTCTGCGTATAGATAAGATTGTCAATTGTATGAGAAATCTGGGTGAAGAAATTAAGGAAGTTGTCTTAGTTGAAAAGGTTTTAAGATCCTTGTCTGCTAAATTTGAATGCAAAGTGTTTGCCATAGAAGAAAAGGAGGATTTGCAGAAAATCACTATGACATAGCTTCACGGAATCTTAACTGCTTTTGAGATGAGAAAAGAAGGACCAACAGATATGAGAGAAGCTGCATTCGAAGCATTAGCAAATGAATCAGGATACATTTCAGAAGGAGAAGATGAGGTAAATTTTGTCAAGAATCTTGAATGGGGATCTGGAAGGTTCAAAGGTAACCTACCTTTCAAATGCTTTTCATGTCATAGAGTTGGTCACTACGCTGCTAGATGCCCTCATAACAAGGAAATATGTTTGAAGAAGGTAATAGAAGTTATTATATCTATGATAAAAATAATGACTCATCCAATAGTGATGAAGACATTAGACTTCTCATGGCATATGAAAATAAGAACATAGAACGAGAAGAAGTTACCAGATTAAAAGAACAGTTGGAGCCAGTAACCAGAGTAAGGGAGCAATTGCAGGATGTAGTAAAAGATCAGAGCATAACATTTCAGAGACTTGAATTGAAGATCCTCTCTCTAAAAGAAGATCTTAAAGAATCAAAGAAGCAGAATGAAGAAGCTCTTGAAGAACAAGAACATGAAGTGATCGAATTAAGGCATCAAATGGAAGAAGGAAGAAAAACTGAAGAAAACATAAGGAAGCAGTATCTGGAAAAGGAAGAACAACATCAGGTTGAGGTAAATATCTTAAAAAGTAAATTAGAAGAAAAGGATAAACTGTTACGATTTCAAGATAGTACTAAGATTTTGGATGACATTCTTGGTAGTCAAACTACTATCAAAACTGGTCTTGGCTTTTATGAATCTGTTGAAGGTGAATCTAGCTCACAAGGAGAGGCAAGGAACTCTAACGAGAATTCTGAAATGCTCAACAAAGAGATGAGAGGACAACCTCATCAACAGCCAAGGAAAGAAATTCCTCAAAGAAAATCCTTTACTCCTAACTATGGAAGTGATAGACGATTATTTCTTTCATTGAATAATGTTGAATGTTATGTATGTCATAATCTTGGACATGTTGCAGCCAGATGCAGAAGTAGAATGGTTCAAGACCGTCACACAAGATCATCACATTCCAGGTACTTCAAAGGATATTGTTTTGCTTACAATATGTTTGGCCACAAAGCAATTAATTGCAATAGAAGGAACATGAAACATGTAAGATGTTATGCATGTAACAAGTTTGGACATAAAGCAAGGGAATGCAGGAGCAAAATTCAAACTCCAAAGCAAGAGGATTATACATCATCACAATTCCAGGTATTGAAGAAGACAAAATTAGAGACAGAAAGGTGTGACATAACTCAATTAGCTGACATAACAGACACAGGGGAAACTGAAAGTGTAGACCTTCAGTATTCCATCTTGCATACACTTATATAATAAAGGTAAGTCGCGTATATACGCAAATCATAGGCTGCATAGTCGCGTATATGGAGCTCTGAAGAAAAGTAGCAGAATAGACTTAGGAAATGGCTCGGTCATAGTATATGATGGTTGGCACAGGCTCAGGGGGAGCATATGCTTTGAATAATGAATTGTTGGCATTATGGTTAGAAGTCCTTGGTGTTGATGCTTATTGACACATCTTGCTACTGATTGTTGATTGACCGAGAGAATGGATTACAGGTTAAAATGCTTATGGTGTAGATCATATGGTGTATGATAGTTGCTGATAACTATCATGGTCTTGTTTAGGTCCTTAGTCTTTGTGAGTTCATATGATGTATTTTGTTACCCCACTATGCATGGGATGGATGATGTAATGGATCTTGTTGTTGAAATATTTGGTATATCCCCACTTGGTTGGGTGGATGAGTCTAAAAATGGTGTATTCCCACTTGGTTGGGAGATTGATGTATAGAGCCATGTTATGCTTTTGCAGACCTTGCATGTGCTCAGGGGGAGCATGGACGGATTGGTACATCTTGGCATATACAAAGGGGGAGCTCAATCAGAGATTTCAGCAGGTACTCAGGGGGAGTATGGACAGCAGAGGGAGAAAACTTCTTGGTCTACCCTTTGCCCTTGATGTCAAAGGGGGAGAGTGACTTGGTATGGTGGTTGCCATCAAGTCCAAAGCGGGAGATATTAGGCATTATGATACAGGTGTTGTCCTTGATGGCAACTCACTCAGAGGTATGATACAGGTGTTGTCCTTGGTGGCAAATCAATCAAAGGACAGATCTTAGTACAACAGGTCAAGAGAGAGATATATGCAGGTTAACCTTGATAAAAGTGTGTATACACGCGGGTGAGAAGAAAAAAAAGGCGCGTATATGTTCATACGCAGGTTCACAGAAGGAAAGGTGCGTACATGTTGGAAATCTAAGTTTTGGTCTGTGGTATTTGGTCCATGGTATTTTGGTATTGGTCCGTGGTATTTGGTCCATGGTATTTTGGTATTGGTCCAAAGTGTTGACCCCAGGTATTGGGTCCAAAGTATTGGTTCTACATGGTTTTGGACCATGGTATTGAGAGAAGCCTAAACCTATATAAGGAGAAGATCGTTAGGCCAAGGGGGTGCAAGTGTGTGATGAATATCTGATGAAGTGTGAGATCTAGTATACTGGTTATGGGTTTGAAATGCTTGGCTCGATCTGAATCAAGGAGGCTTCTATGCGGTTGATAAAGGTTGATGGACCGGAATCTTGAAGACTAAAATGTATTATTATTATATGGTATGATCATGAGTAGATCTGAATACTGACGCATGTTTTATCCTTTATATCTTATGGTCTGGGAATATTTGAAGTTGGTAATTGCAGCGGAGGTATAAGTAATTATCTTCAAATCTGTACGTGGGTTCTCTCTGGTGAAAGTGTGTGTACATGCTGGTTTGACTCAGTCAAGTAGCGTATACATTATGGGAGTTGATATTTTAGGTTGTTGTTGGTTCTAGTGGTTATTGCAGAGTTCTGGGCTTTGGTCTGTGTTCTGGTAACTGTGTTTTAATGACAGGGTTTCAGTGATTCAGTATTGGGTGATTCAGAGATTGATGATGCAGGTATAGTTGATGATTGTATTGCAGTGGTGATTGTTTTGTATTTATGGATTCAGTTTGAAAATTTATGAAACATGGTCCCTGGAAGAAAAGAGAAGGTTGTAGCCTTCTGTAGGCCAGCACCTACGTACTAGTACATCAGCTAGTACAAGAGCTAAGGGGGTTGTAGCTACCTTCCAGAAGAGTCTAGACAATGAGAGAAGGTTGTAGCCTTCTGCAGGTAGAAGCCTGCGTATTGGTATAAGACTGCACCAAGTACATAACCATTGTAAAAAGAAGTTTCTAATTAAAAGAAGATAGAGACGAATTGCAGCAGGTGGTTTTCACCCACATTGGGTTTCCACCTTACATCTTGGTGTTCATGTGTGTTGCTTATGTGTGATGATCTGTTCTACTTTACTGCTTCTGTTTACTGTTAATAATTTTCTGATGCACTCATTAAGAATCAACTAACTGAATCATAAGTTTATTGTATATACGCTTGTTGCATTACAGACAGTTGCGTATACACGCAGTTTTTCTTAACTAAAGTAGCGTATATGAATCTGAATATGGAAGTGAAAATGTTATATTGATTTGATAATACTGATTCACCCCCCTCTCAGTATTATTTCCAACACTTAACTCCATCTCGTCGTCAATGCAATACACGATGTAGTTTTCCTGTTGCTAATGAATGCTTCAAAGTGTACATAAAGATCTTAGTCCCAAAATTTGACAGTTCCCATATTGGGAAACGCTAGAGTGATGGCCCCATAGTCCTGAAGCCTCTTTCCATAACCCGATCCAATTTGGCTAAAGCTCAAAGGATATTGGTGGTTGAAGTACATATAGAGTACTGCCTCACTTGGTGGGAGACACACACTCAATGACCCATAACGAATGACCAAAACCCCTCATAGATTTCAATCTTGGCTTCCTGATTAATCCAATTATATATATATATATATATATAGAGAGAGAGAGAGAGAGAGCATATTTAATCAATGTTATATTAAATTTAAAAGTTGTTTAAATTATTTTCAATCTTTACATTAAATTGATACCATGCGCTAGTGTATTCGTAGTGCATAGAACCTGTAAATCACCCTTTAGAAAAAGGCCTTCAACAAGGTTTCTATCATTTAAACAAAGACTACCATTGTGATACCTCACACTGCATTGAATACAAGCTTGCATTTGTTTATCGCTGCTTGAAAGAGTAGTTGATTGTAGTCTTTCAAGTGGTCCATTGACTTTATAAAAGGATTTGAAAATCCAAAATTCTTTATTGTTTGAGAGAGAGATGGAATGTTGCTTCCTGAGCTCCTTTTCTTGTAGAGCAAAATAATACAAGAGCTGCTTTTCCTTCAGAATATTGTATGAGCATATCATAGAGGAAATTTTGAAGGCGCTAAGTAGATATAGAATCATCATCAACCATACAAGACACTATAGAAAAAGAACAAAAGTATGAGAGCAAATTCAAAAGTTCAACCAGAATAGAATAAATTAAAAGAAAAAAAAAATTACTATATGAAGTTTCAGAATGTGTTGTGAACATAGTAAAAGGTAAGATGTAGAACACAGTCAATTGTAATATTCAGTTGCTGGATTGTCAAATGAGAAATTTATTCATGTTGCTTACGTCCAATGTGCAACAAATTACATATGCTCAAGCTCAACAACAACAATGGATAACAAACAATACCTTTTCAAAGAGAGTCATTTTTGGCTGAGGCATATCCTGTCTAGTGAATAATAGCTGTAAGAATGAATAAGATGAGTATAAAGAAAATAAAAAATCAACTTGGATAAGAATCAACTTGATATGTTTTGATAAGAATTCATTTCAGAACATGAAAATGAAAGCATGTTTTAAGGTTGTTGGAGCTGACTGGTTGGATGAATATGATGCACAAAGGTTACAAAAGCTATCAATTTTCATTCTAAGTTATTGTCTAAGCAGTCAACTGTGTTAGGATTGAACAAACTTATTTGCTATAGATTTGAGCAAAATTGTTATATATAGGTTTGTTCAAATCTTTTTAATGTATGAACAAAATAGTGGCAGATTTGAAATATCTGCTAAGGGAAATATTACTGCAAAATCTAGCAGGCTAGTGAAAAGTAAGGTCATTAAGTTTTTGTGGATAGGTGACTTTTGGTGTAAACTAAGCTGATCTCTCAATCTTTTCAGATTCGTCTATCAATGGATAAGTCTTATCATTACCTCCATCCTCTGTTTCCATACTCATTTTGACTATCTGCATAATATGTCTACAAGTGTCAGTTGCACTTATCCACACATTCCATACTAATTCATTAAACTACTGTTTAAGATGAGGCTTCTAATCCGTGTCAATCTGTGAAGAGCCCAATAAAAGGAGAATGAGAAATGCTTTCCCTCAGTTTATATTTAGACTTGTAATAACTCACCTTTTGGAAAGGGAAAGGTTTTATCGAATTAGAATTTCTTTTTTTTTTAGTTTCTGAGTTTTCACTACAACACTTTCACTCAAATTAGCAATGACAGAATTGTTAAATTTCTTTGATTCTGTCAATTACAAAACCTTCAAATCCTCAACATTTTGGAGCATAATAATATCAGTACCAAGTGTTTTCTTCCAAACAAGCTCATTATCATTCTCCATTTCTACATCTATGGCTGCAAACTCCTCTTCCATGCCAAATTGAATTTTGGTCAGAGATTTCCATTTGATAAGCACGTAAACAGTTTGAAATTAAAAAATATATCCATCAAGAATTGACAATTGTTTGTTCATTTTTCTAACAATTGTAATCCAACCAAAGGTTTTAAAACCTCTTGCAATCGAACCTTGTGATGTCTAGTTCAACAATTTCTATGGCATGCATCTTTGGAATAGCCAATCTACCCAAGCTTGATGAGCTTCTAGCCAATCCATACCTATGACAAGATCATAAGTTCCTAATGCTGTGACATAAACTTTCAATTTAGTCGAACAAACCCCTAGGTCAATTCTGCATTGATCCACACTTAAGTCTATGGATTGGAGTTCTCCTGAGGCCATTTCTACCTGTCTGAAATCATTTTGTCTGTGAGCTACCAACCCACATTTGTTTAATGCATATGATGAAATGAAACTATCCGTGGCACCAATATCAAATAATATTTTGAGTTTTATACCATTAATAATACCTAAAGATTCCACTACAGTGGATTGATGTGCTGCTTGATCTTTGTTGACTAATGCTTGAATTCTATGATACTTTGGGTATTTGGTATTGGTTCCTTTGCAGTCCTATGCAATATACCTAATGAATCTTTTGGACAAACACGTTGAAAATGCGGTCCTCCACATCCCCAACAATTAACCTGTGTTGGTCCTCTTGAATCAAGACATGAATTTCTAAATAAAGAGCTCCATCCTCTTATGTTGCTTCCTCTCAAATTTCTTCTTCTATTAGCAGTCCCACGAGATGTCCATGGATTGGTGTTTGATGATTCAGCAGCGATAGTATTAACTGCCATGGGAGCTATTGTTCCAACATTTCTTGGGATAAATCTATTACCATAAGGTGGCCTTGAGCTACCTCCCTTGAAGAAATTTCGGGGAGTCTTTCCTGGAAATCCTGATTGTAAAGGTTCTACTGGCCCTACATTTTTTTTGATTACTAGATGTTCTTTTGCATAATGGCCACATTCTACCGCCTCAACTACTTGGGAAGATACGAAATTATATGTCAAAAATACCCCAACTTGTGTCAATTTTGAAGAATTTTAAAGTTTAAACCATGTTTTGTATATATTTGCTTTACTTTAAATTAGAGACTCAGAACCATTTTTGAAATAATCATATATAAACGTGAAATTTTATGACATAATATCTATTTAGTTCCGCTAGTACATGGATACCAAAACGGAACATGTTATTGGTCCTACTAAATTATAGTTATCAAAGTAAAGTTTAAATATTTGAGTAATTTTGCTTCTGATATGAATTAAGATATTATAATTTTGTTTCATTTATGCATATCAATATGATTGATGAGATAGAAATCAAAGAATGATTACATTTTAATATGAAAGTTAATGACATGAATAGAATATGGCAAAGTATGTTATACTATAGTTGACATGTTTGAATTATACATAAGCTATTTGTTTTTTGAATATGTTAATGCACATTTTATAAATGCATGGACAAGTGTTTATGATTGCAGATAATATCTGTTACCAAAATGACCGCGTGATGACAGAAACCTCGAAAAAATTAAAGCTCAAAAAGATTCCATGATATGGTATTAACCCTGATTCTATTGGGAGGGGTGGAGGTGTTGCCCACCGTGTATCCTCTAAAACCTGGAGTCATGGGAGAACTGTGCGAGTCACGCTCCCCTAGATGTGTGATGATGACTGCCGGATGCCTACTAGGGATCAGGTCGATATAACCGACGTTGTCATCCTTGGAGTTTATAAATGGTTAGGCCAGTGTAATTGACGCCATGAAATACTCCAGTAGAGGACGGATAGGATCGGAGCGGAAGTGTAATATCTCTAACCCAGAATATTCCTCAAACCCTAGCAAAAACTCCAACCAAATACGTGGAAATGATATAATAACCCAAAAATGAAAAAATAACAGTGGTGCAACATATAATAATGCGAACAGGAAATATAAGCAGATACTCAAGAAATGCAGCGGAAAATGCTAAGCCATTTTATTATACTAAGCAATAAAATGAGCACAAGAGGTGATCAAACAGATGGCACCTCAACTTGCACAAGGCAAGTGAAGAAATGCTCTCAGAATAACAAGGAATGGCCTCTCCGCGTGGATGCTGCTAGAGAACTGTCGTGCTGGTGCTGCTGCTGTTGCTAGAAAAGAAATAATTATTTGGGGCTGCTCCCCTCCTCGGAAAATGTTGAAACTATGGAATCGGGCTCTACTCAAGAAACCCAGAAAAACCCAGAAAGCTTTCCTGGAATAGTCGACCCCCGAAAATCACTCCCTTGGGGATCTGCGCAGTCCGTCAATGCTCTGCGCTGCCACTGAAGAATCCACTCCAGAACTCTGCCCGAAACTTTGCCAAAAATCCTCTGAGATGCAAGGGCTCTCCCTTGCTCAATCACCCAGCATAAATCCTCATGTAAAAACTCCAATCGAACACTATTGCCAGAAAGAACTACGTACCTCTCCCAGTGTTGCGCAGTCCTCCAAAACGCTGATGAGACTGCTACTGAAATGCTGGTAAAACGACTGCTACAAAGCCAATGGAAATACCTTGCCTGAGCAGGCACTCGAAGTCCCCTGGGGCTAAGGGTGAGATCTTCGAACGGAGACACTCAATGCACTAAACAGTGTTGTAGACCAGCTAAACAGCCAGTGTGCTCAGAAGTCGAAACTACTAGCTCAAAATTCACATAATTGAATGATCAAAATGAGGGGGCTATTCTTTCTTTTATAGCCTTTGTCTCTCTCAATCCCAAGGCTCACCTCTTCCTGCGTGATTCCCCTCTTGCCACGTGTTCCTTCCCTCTTGTGCAGTCTCTCCATGTGTCTGCGTGGGTTCCATTTCTGCGTCCCCCCTTTTGGCCCCCTTGGCTCCCCTTTAAGTCACAACGTTGTGCTACTAGGAAGTGACTTTTTATTCTAAAAGTGAGTTATGTCCCCCGTCCTCACTTTTTTATTTACCAATAACTATAGAAGGCAAAAATTAAACAAAATTGAATATTCCAATTAGCCATGGCTAATTAGGAATATTACAGTCTCCCCCGACAAAATGTTGCTTGTCCTCAAGCAACTGAAGTGATAGATGCTGCAAGATCTTCTCACTCTCCCAAGTGGCATCCTCATCCGGCAAATTGTTCCACCTCACCAAGTATTCCTGGACCATCCTGCTCCGCAACTGACTCTCCTTGCTATCAATGATAGCCTCTAGCTGCAGTACCAAATGCCCCTCGTCATCCATGGGTGATAGCTCATCTATCACTGTCACCTGCTGCCCCAATGCCTTTTTTAGGGATGATACATGAAAAACGTTATGAATCTTGCTGCCTTGGGGCAACTCCAACTCATATGCAACCTGTCCAACCATGCGTATCACCCTGTATGACCCATAAAAGCGGGGCTTGAGCTTCTCAGCCCCCTTCTACTGTAGTGATGACTGTCGGTATGGCTGTAATCGTAGGTAGACCATGTCCCCTACCTCGAACTGTCTCTCCACTGGACCCCTGTCGGCATACAGTTTCTACTAGTTCTGCGCTGTAGCCATGTTATCCTTGAGAGCTTGGAGAATATCTTGACTCTCTTGGATCCAAATCTTGGCTCTAGGAGCCTTTCTATCACCAAACATCATGTCAGCAAAAGATAAAGGATGATACCCATATAAGGCATACAATGGTGACATACCAATGGACATGTGATGTGAAGTATTGTAGCAGTACTCCCCCAGATGCAGCCACTTCAACCATGCTCGTTGCTGCCCACTGACATAGTTATGCAAGTAGCTCTCTAGCCAGTTGTTAACTATCTCGGTCTGCCCATCCGTATGTGGGTGATAACTGGTACTCGGTGTCAACTCCATCCCCACCAACCGGAAAAGCTCCTGCCAAAACCCGCCCATGAAACGGTTGTCTCTATCACTGACGATGGTCGTAGGAAGACCATGTAACCTGAAGATCTCTATGAAGAACAACTTGGCCACCTGTGATGTTGTATAGTGTGCAGGTATGGCAAAAAAATGTGCTTACTTCGTCAGTCGATCAACGATGACAAAGATACAGTCCTTACCCTGTACCATGGGCAACCCTGTGTTGAAGTCCATTGAAATACTCTCCCATTTCCCCTCAAAATGGGAAGAGGCTGTAATAATCCCGAAGGATGGCTCATCTCTCCCTTGTTCCTCTGGCAAACATCGCACTCTCGGATGTGCTGGAGTACGTCCTCCTTGAGGCCCTTCCATGAGAACCTTTCCCTAATGGCCCTGTAGGTTTTGGTAGACCCCTGATGTCCTATCAATGGTGAATCATGTGATGCGTGGAGTATCTTCTTGAGCTGAGATCCCTCAGTTAAGAAGATCCAGCCCCTGTAATAGATGATCTCATCAACCACCCTGTACCTGTCATCTGCCACCTGCCCATCCAAAACCTCACATGCAAACCTGTCCTTGGAGTACTCTACTAAGAGTCGAGCCCTCCAGTCTGTATCCAAGCTCATAAGAGACAACGTGGCTGGTCTACGTGAAAGGCATCTGCCTACCACGTTGTTCTTACCCTTGACATACTCAATGTCAAAGTCATATGCTTGGATCTTGCTGATCCACTTTTGCTGCCTCTTCTGTAGCTGCTTCTGCTCCAAAAAGAACTTGAGGCTATTGTGATCAGTCCTCACCCTGAACCTGTTACCCACCAAATACTGCCGGTACTTAGCCAATGCATGCATGATGGCTAGCATCTCCTTGTCGTATATAGAATACAACCTCTCGTGCGGAAGGAGTTTCCGGCTCTCAAAGGCTATAGGGTGACCTCCCTGCATCAATACTACGCCGATCCCCTCTCCCGACGCATCACCCTCCAAAACAAAGGCTGCGTAAAATCTGGCAACGCAAGTACCGGGCAGTTGCTCATAACCTCCTTGAGCTTGTCAAAGGCTCACTGCGCTATATCTGACCAACTGAATGCCCCCTTCCTCGTCAAATCTGTTAGGGGTGCAGCAAGCTGTGAGAAACCTTTGACGAACTTCCGGTAGTAAGTACAAATGCCAATGAATCCTTGAAGTTCCGTCACATTTCTCGGCTCTGGCCATTCTCTGATGGCCTTAATCTTCTCTTCGTGGACTCTTACTCCATCCACCCCTATGATGTGTCCTAGATACAACATCTTCGTCAACCCAAACTCACATTTGGAGAGTTTGGCATAGAACTGCTGCTCCTGTAAGATACGCAGTACTGTCTCAATGTGCTAGAGATGCTCCTCCCAAGTCCTGCTGTCAATGAGAATGTCATCAAAGAACTCATCACCAAAAAGGCATCACCAAGAACTCGAAGTGCCCATAATGATACCTGAAGGCAGTCTTGGGAATGTCCTGCTCCCTCACGCGAATCTGATGGTACCCAGATCTCAAATCAATGTTTGAGAAGAATCGTACTCCCCTCAACTTGTCCATCAATTCATCAATCCTGGGTATGGGGTACCTGTTCTTCAGGGTCTTCTTGTTCAGGGCCCTGTAGTCAATGCACATCCTCAATGTACCATCCTTCTTCTTCACCAACACCACAGAAGAAGCAAAAGGACTCGTTCTCGGTCGAATGTGCCCAAAAGCCAGCAACTCCTGGATAGCCCGCTCAATCTCATCCTGATAGGCCTTGGGGTGCCTATAGGGGGTGGTGATCACTGCCTGTATGCTTGCTCAAGCTCGATGATGTGCTCAAACCCCTGATTCGGTGGCTGTCCTGGTGGAATCTCCCCAAACACTATGGCATATCGATAAAGGATGGACTGTATCTTTGGATGTACCATTTGCCCTGTAGTCCCTGCCTCTGATGCACGCAGCTCCACTACCCACTCTATGTCTCCCTTCCGGAAGACTGCCTCCATCCGATGAGCCGGCACAGTCTGAGGCGGATATGTGTGCTGTTCCCGTATCTTCTCATGCCTCCCTGTCTTCTCATCATCCCACTCCATCTCTAGGGTCTTCCATTCTGTCGTGACCTTCCTTAGAGTGATAAGCCATTAAACACCCAGTATCATGATGGTGTCTGGGATATCGACCACGAAAAAGTGGTCAGTCAATGTGTAGGTGCCCATCGTCATTGAAAGCTCTAGAACATAACGAGCACACGTCATGGTCTGATCTCCTGGGACCAAGACTGAAAACCCATCGAAGCTCTCTGTCTGAATACCTCTTCGCTCAACCATTTATGCATCGATGAAGTTGTGGGTCGCCCCACTGTCAACCAAAATTGATACTCACTGGCCACGTACTGTCCCTTGTACGCGTAGCGTCAAATACTGGGGAACTCCTCGCAATGCTGCAAGGGCCCCTCCGGTGGGTGCAAAAGATGCACCACCTGCTGCTGGCAGTGGAGGTGGCAAGGGTTCCTGTATGGCCATGGCTATCTCCTGCCTCCACATCATCCTCATCATCCTCTTCTCCACTGCTCTCGTAGAAGACCTCAATAAAATGTGCTTTTGCCAGCAACACATCTATATCTCGGTGCCCACGGCTCCTGACATGTGAAGCACAACCGCTTCTTCCTTAGCTCCCTCCTGACATCGTCCTCAATCTGTACTCGTCCTGCATTCCCCTTTGGAGGTGGAATCCTCACATCCTTCCCCTTAGACCAAAAAGGTTGTCTTTGGGGGTAAGATGTCCGAGTCCTGGGTAAGACATCCTGTAAGTCTCGAGTCCCGCTGATAGCATCTTGGAGTGTGGCTGGTCCAGTGGATCGGACTAGACCCCAAAGTGGCTCTGTTAACCCCTCAACATACATATAGACCCTCTATGCCATGGATAGGTCTAACACCATCACGGAGACCCTCAAGAAATCTGCAATGTAGGTGTCTGGGCTCTCTGTCTGTTTGAGCCTCGTCAGCTCAACAAAATGCTGCTTTGGATCCCTCTGATCAAATCGCTCCATGAATCTCCTGGTAAGCTTCGCATATGTTGTCACGGTAGAGTGCCTGAGTGTAACCATCCTGTGAAACCAGCAATCCTGGGCCTCGCCATCCAAATGCAATGTTGCCACCTTGATGGCCTCTGCCTCTGACATCTGGTTAAGCTAGAAATAAATGTCCAGCTTCTCCACCCAAGACTTCGCCGAACTGTTTGATGAACCATCAAACGTAGGCAAGTGGAATCTGCTCGCTGCACGGTGGGTGTCACCATCATGGTAATGTCGGTTTCCTCTGTGATGGTCGCGGGGCCTACTATCCCGCTAGAGTTGAACAAAGTCTCTAAACGAAAGGGCATCCCTGAATTCCTGCCCATAGGCCTGGTACTCTGCAAAATAATCGCCCATATGGTTGGGCTCTGCCTCCTGCTAGGCTCCGACCCCTGTGTCTGCTCCTAAGAACGTGGGCATGGTAGAGCGTGTAGGGGCATGCGAGGTCATCTGCTGCGCAGTATCACGCTACTCTGGCAAATGATGGGATGCACCTGATCCCTCACCAATTTGAAAAAGTTGTGGGCTCTCATGCTGTCTAGCCTCTACTGCTGTGAATCTATGCCCCATCACCTCAATCTGCCTCAATAGATCCTGTACTGATTTGAGAAGCATATCCGCAAATCTCTTCCCATCCTTGTCTGCCATCAGATCCCTCTACTCTGCGTCCACCACAGGCTCCCCCTGTTCTGCGTCCACCATCGGAACACAGTCTCCCTCTTCGTAGGTGTTCTCCAACCTACGCGCACTGTCTCTGTATCTCCTACCCCTATAACAAATGTAGGGCTTTTCCCCCGGTGTCATAGATTGCTAGCTCCAGAGGCTGAGCCAAATCTATGCTCTGATACCACTGTAATATCCCTAACCCGGAATATTCTTCAAACCCAGCAAAAACTCCAACCAAATACGTGCAAATGATATAATAACCCAAAAATGACAAAATAACAGTGGTGCAGCATATAATAATGCAAGTAGGAAATATAAGCAGATACTCAAGAAATTCAGTGGAAAATCCTAAGCCATTTTATTATACTGAGCAATAAAATGAGTATAAGAGGTGATCAGACAGATGGCACCTCGACTTGCACAAGACCAGTGAAGAAATACTCTTAGAATAACAAGGAATGGCCTCTCTGCGTGGATGCTGCTAGAGAACTGTCGTGTTGCTGCTACTGCTGTTGCTAGAAAACAAATAATGATTTGGGGCTGCTTTCGTCCTTGGAAAATGCCGAAACTCTGGAATCAGGCTCTACCCAAGAAACCCAGAAAAACCCAGAAAGATTTCCTGGAGTAGTGGACCCCCGAAAATCACCCCCTTGGGGATCTGCGCAGTCCCTCAATGCTCTGCGTTGCCACTAAAGAATCCCCTCCAGAACTCAGCCTGAAAATTTGCCAAAAATCCTTCGAGATGCAAGGGCTGGTCCCCTGCTCAATCACCCAGCATAAATCCTCATGTAAAAACCCCAATCCAACACTACTGCCAGAAAGAACTGCGTCCCTTTCCCAGTGCTGCACAGTCCTCCAAAATGCTGATGAGACTGCTACTTAAATGCTGATAAAACGACTACTGCAAAGCCAATGGAAATACCTTGCCCAAGTAGGCACTCGAAGTCCCCCGGGGCTAAGGGTGAGATCTCCGAACGGAGACACTCAATGCACTAAACAGTGCTGCAGACCAGCTAAACAGCCAGCGTGCTTAGAAGTCGAAACGACTAGCTCAAAATGCACATAACTGAATGATCAAAATGAGGGGGCTCCTCTTTCTTTTAAAGCCTTTGCCTTTCTCAATCCCAAGGCTCACCTCTTCCTGCGTGATTCCCCTCTTGCCACGTGTTCCTTCCCTCTTGCGCAGTCTCTCCATGTGTCTGCGTGGGCTCCATTTCTACGTCCCCCCTTTTGGCCCCCTTGGCTCCCCTTTAAGTCACAATGTTGTGCTACTAGGAAGTGACTTTTTATTCTAAAAGTGAGTTATGCCCCCGGTCCTCACTTTTTTATTAACAAATAACTATAGAAGGCAAAAATTAAACAAAATCGAATATTCCAATTAGCCATGGCTAATTAGGAATATTATAGGAAGAGATTAGGAAGGATAGGATGATTTTTAAATAAATGGGGAACCTAATGAAATAAAACATGATCATTAAGGATATAAACTCTAAAGTATTCAAAACATCAAATTTGTAGTGCCCTTGCATTAAGTAAGAATTTAACCTCAATACACAATCCTAAGAAAAATGTACTAATCGCTATCATAATATTCATATAAGATAAAACTCTAACTTCAGGATGAAGTTTTCTGAAGGGGGGGTGTATGTAACGACTTATTTATGAAAGTAATATTAAATAAATTATATTAATCAATTAATAAAATAATAAAAATAAACTAATGATAAGATATTTTAATATAAGTCTAACCTTTATATTAAAATAAAATCAGAAAAAGGAAAGTTAATTAAAAATATATATATATATATATATATAGATATATATATATATATATATATATATACCCTTTTTAAAAAAAAATGTATATGACACGATATGGGAAGGGTGTCATGAGGAAATAAAGCGGTGGGTGCTGGAGGAAAGACGACCACCGCCAAGAATTAGTTTACAAACCAGAAGGAAGAGTTTGGGAAGTGGGATGGAGAGGAAGAAAGAAGAACAAAGGGGATACTGAAGAAGTAAACTTGAGTTACCAACAGAAGGAGAGCTAGTTGTTCTGAGGTTTCTGGGCACGGGGGAACATTATGCTTCAACTGAGAAGCTTACTGAACTGAGTAACGACATTCTGCTCAGTTTGGCTGGGTGGTTTCGGTCTTTTGGTAAACGGGAGCAAACTGGAGGAATTTTGAAACATAGTCATCCGCAGCAAACATCCGCAACAGACCAAGTAAGTACTTATCATTGAATCAAGTAATTAGTCATATGAAGTTTTGCATAAATTTAGAACATAAATTTTCTTAAAGTTTTCTACTTTGTTTAAAATAGATAACTCTATAAAAACTCCTTACAATATTTATAGTTTAGTAAACTTTTATAGTTTCAGAAATGGTCCTTTAAATCAGCTCAGACCTTACATTTTTACTTGACAACTTACTCTATTTTGAGTCAAGAATCTTCTAGATAGATTCTACTCATCGAGATGTTTCCGTTGATATATGGCACGCCAAGTAATTCTTCACGATTTGAGAGATATTCATGTTTGAAGTTAATAATCCTAGTTAGTGGGCTAAAACCCTATGGTGTTGTGGCATGGCACTCATAATTGGTTTTGGTCATTGAATAGTCAATAATTAATAATTTTTAAGCTCCTAAAATCCCTCCAACATTCTCTATAGAAGCCTCTCTCAACTCTATAAAAAGAAATCTCATATATCCTCCAAAAGTAGTGATCGTGGCATTTTCGCTATAACTTCATTTCTGCGAAGTCTTAGATTCTGAAATTAAAACCCATTTGATTTGCAATCCGATGAACTTCGTGACCGAATTTCAGATCTTGGTTCACTATATTTTTGGAGATATGATCTGTGGAAGTTAGTGTTTTTGCAGGCTGTCGAATTTCATCTCAAAGAACTGACCTTGGGAAAATTTTCATCACTCTCTCTCTGAGGAGGATTGGAATTCTGTAAAAAGTGGTGAATAATGCACGGACTATAGTTTTATGTGTATCAATTTCAGAGCCAAAGGAGGAAACAGTGACACGTGGTACGTCATACAAGTTCACTCTACTGAACTAGTCCATAATTAGGTCATTGTGAGAGATTGGACATAACTTTGTCTTGAAGAGTCCAAATCGGGTCAGCATGACAAGAGCAGCAATCAAGGTGCAGAACAATAGCAAGAAGTTCACCACATGAAGTCTTCAAGTGGGAAGCACTGCATACAATCATTTTACAAAGTCATTGTAAAAGTTGTACAAGTGTCTATCTGCCAAGAGTTGAAGAGGCAGTGTTGGGAGGTCTAGGATCATCATTAGGTGGTTGTGTCATAGTTGGGGTTATGGTCTAGTGTGTCTTCTTCTTCTACATCATTCTATATCATTGTAAAGCGGACCATTTTCCCTGGTACGGGAGTCCATTCTTCTTTTATTCTTTTATATGGTGGTAGGGTGGTGCTAGGCTGGTGCATGAAGTCACCAACAGGTTCAAGCCTGTGAAAACTTCAAGGTGGTAGGTGGTGCTAGGGTGAGTTGTAGCTCATTGGGTGTTGGGATGCGCTAGGGTGAGTTGTAGCTCATTAGGTGTTGAGGCATCTGTTCAGTTGACTACTGAAGAATCTCGAGCGTTGGAACGTCCATCCAGTGGAGCTGGAGAAGAATGCTTTTCTAGAATTTTAGGAAGTTGTTGCTTTTATTTCAGTTGGGGCTAAAGATTAAAGAATTTATTAGAAAAGCGTTCGGTGGTTTTTGACCTAGAGGGGGTTTTCCACCTAAGATCTTTGTGCCTCCTGGGTTCTTTTATTTACTGTTATGTCGGCATAAACGTTAATAATAATTGAAGATTAACTAATGCTCTGAAAAGATTTAAAAGTGCTAATTGCTAAGGAATACTGATTCACCCCCCCTCTTAGTATTTTCCAACAGCGACACATAATTGCCTTTGTCTTGGAACAAATGTCAATAACACCAAACCAAAAAACAAAGATTTTACTGCTATTTTCTCTTGGATGATAGCCCTACCAAAATTCTGATTGATCCTAATGGAATGACAATACATACTCTTGAAATGTATAAGAAATAAAAGCAAAGAAATTAATCATATTTGATGATAATTTGATGATGAGATGGAGCATGATGGGAAGATGGAGCTGTGAGAACCTCGATGAAATTAAAGGTCGATAGATGAACTTGTTACCATGTGAATGAATGATGAAGTTTTGGAAAGATCTAAATGCTTCGATGAATTGTTGATAAAGGAAGAACTTGTATAAGATCATTGACGGACTTGTCCTTGGATAAAGGAAAGGGTATATATCCCTAGTTGAGAGGGAGCTTGTAGAAAAGTGAATGAGTTGATGAAAAGGCCAAGAGGATGTTTATGAAAGAAGTACTGAGGCTGAGTTAGGTGCTACTGAAGAAGTTAAAGAAGATAGTTTACGGTGAAGATGTGTTTGAATAATATGATGATGACCTAAGCAACATCAGAATATTTGAAAATCCTAGAGGCTTGTGTTAACTTGTATATATATATATATATATAAATGAAAGTTTGTTGCAAATTGGGATTATGATTGTACTGGATCTCTCCATAAGAAGGTTGGACATTTGAAGCTTGCTTGATTAATGGATATATTTGATTTAGTTGATAGGGAGAGAAGAAGCATCCTGGGGCGACAAGATGCTTGGGAGGACATCTGGGCGGCCTATGATGATGCCAAGATCCCGAAGTAGGGAGGGTGGCGTTGTTCTTGGAGCTCCGACCTTGGATACATTCCTAAATCACTGGGTTGGTGTTAGAGCTAAAGCTTGACGGTACCTAGAGTGGCTAAAGCTTGAAACACAACTCAATCCCACCCGATTAGATACCTTGGTCAGGTATCTAATCTATAGCACTGGTGTGCTATAACTCTTCCTAGAGCATATCATTTTGAGATCTTCCATGTACCTCTGTATATATGTAATTATGAATACCTCCCTAGTTAAGAGGGACTGTTGAAAAATGTAACTAGTCTCAGTCTTCATAATTATATTTGAGTCATAATGTAATCTATTTGTCAAAAGAAAGAAAAAGAACTTTTATTGTAAAGAAATTGACTTATTAAAGCATGGGTTTCATGCTTGGGTCAATGATTAATAGGTCAAAGCCTCCATTGTAGGCTTCTAGGGTTTATGTCAAGAGTCCTTGTCCATGTCATCATGTAATAGACCCTTCTCAGGCTTTGTTTATCAAGAAAAAATTTGTTTTTATGTAAAATGAGTCATTTAGGCTTGCTCCACCAAGTCGACCTCAACCTAGACAAGTCGGCCTCATTGGGAGGAAGAGTCCACTATATAAAGGCAACAACTCGACCTCACTTGGAGAACATTCACAACAAGTTTGACCTGCAATTGTTGAAGAAGAAAAGAGAGTGCAGAATTCTTGGAAGAAGGAGAAAAACCCTAGTGAGAGAGAAGAAACCTTAGCGAAGAGGTTCAGAGACCATTTTCTCTCTCCTGTGATTGACACATGCGAAATTTTGAAGCTGCTGGATGGTCGAAGTTGTAGGGCTATGGTAGGGCCGAAATTCTAAAGCTGGGGGGGCTGAAATTATAACTTGAAGCTGGATTGAAGTAGTTTGAGAAAAGTTGTCTTCTGGTGTTTGGTTAATCATCTTGGAATGTTGACTTGGTGGAGGAGGAAGGTCTTTTGGTCTGGTTTAAGGTCTTGGATTGTCTCAAGTTTAATTTGAATCTACTAGTGGGGGAGTTTGACTGAGTGTCCTTGATATTCATGTTTTTATTTTGATGATTGCTTGATGAGAAGAAGATAAAAGAAGAATATAATTAAAGTAAATAAAAACATAAGTATATCACAAGTAATTGTGAAGACAAGAAAATCTTTCTACCTTTCTGATTTTCTAACACTAGTGTTACCTTTTTCAGCAAGAGAAGTTAATGAAGGACCTTATTAGGTGGTTTCAACCTTTAAGGGACTGATAGCTCCAAGGTACACCCATCAAATGGTAGGTGTCATGTGAAATGATGATGGAATGGCGAGGGGACAAAGGGAAGGCTCCAAGCCACATGCCATGGTACAAGAGCAGCTATAATGAAGGAGGCCCACACCTTGGGTGTATGAATGAAAGGAGGGAGCAATCGTTACCCCGACCTTTGTTTTTCCACTCTTCTTCATTTACCTTTTGCCTTTTATTGATTTTTCTTCATTTTACAGCTTGGCGTTCAAGGAATGAGAGCATGATGTGTAAGATATAGCAATGTTTACCCCCTTAAGGTGAGGTACTTCATTGCCCACCAGAGGTTGGGACATTCATGGGTTCCTTAATGATGCGAGGGGTAATCACTGGGGCCCTAGGAACTAGGGTGATGGCCATAATGATAGGGGGTATGAATCATGTTTAGCTTTTGCCCACGTGCTAAATTTTATTGTGCTAGCTATCTTTTTTGTGGCATTTCCTATTGTATGTGGCCATATTACGCTTTTATCTTTCTTTTTAGCTACATCAACCTTTGGGGTATAATTTCTTGCCCGACCAAACATGTGGATAAGTGGAGGAGGAGGCTAACACCTTTGAATGAAAGGAGGGAGCAATTGTTACCCCGACCTTTGTTTTTCCACTCTTCTTCATTTGCATTTTGCCTTTTATTGATTTTTCTTCATTTTACAGCTTGGGGTTCAAGGGATGAGTGCAAGATGTGTAAGATATAGTAGTAATTACCCCCTTAAGGTGAGGTATTTCATTACCCACCAGAGGTTGGGATATTCATGGATCCCTTAATGATGCAAGGGGCAATCAATGGGGCCCTAGGAACCAAGGTGATGGCCATAATGATAGGGGGTATAAATCATGTTTAGCTTTTGCCCATGTGCTAAATTTTATTGTGCTAGCTATCTTTTTTGTGGCATTTCCTATTGTATGTGGCCATATTATTCTTTTATCTTTCTTTTTAGCTACATCAACCTTTGGGGTATAATTTCTTGCCCGACCAAACGTGTGGATAAGGGGAGGAGGAGGCTAACACCTTGTGGACCTAATCGACAAATGTGGACCCAGATGGGGAAATTGTGAAAAAAAATGTGTAATGAGTGAAGGGAAGTGAGATATATGGTATTTGGAAGTGAGACCATGCAACCAAAATCAGGGTTTCCCATGTAGTGCCACTCCTAAATCTAGTAGCCAATAAAGGAGATCCCACGAGACTAGGATACAAGATTAACTCCCAAGTTGAGGGAAGGGAACAAGAGTACAATCAAAGCCCTCCCCTCTTCCAAGTCTCCTAGTAATCCATGCCCAAGTGTGCCCAATAAAATCAAACATAGACACCCGATTACATAATGAAAAATCTAATTTTTGGGATTGGATGGCCCACCTTCAAACATATGATCGTGACAAATGAGTGAGGGTACACAACAGTTGGCTCAAGTGACAGAGAATGGTAGCACATCGAGCTATCAGGTGGCTGCTGACTAAAGACAAATTTAGGAGAAAATTTCTCTTTTAGGGGTCACCCACTGGTGGTGGTTAATAGGTACATCATCAATAATCCTCCATGCTAAGGAAGAAAAGTTCAATGTTTTGGCTCCTGGGGGTGCTCCAAGATGTATATCAACTGCTTAAGTCATCAAAAATCCCAAACACTGTACCATAAGTGGGAAATGTTGCATCTACCAAGTCATCATGCTTTCTAAACATGTAATGTATGGCTTGAGCATCATGTGGAGTAGGGTGCCCTGAAGGTCTCAGCTGATCTAGACCATGTGGAAAAACCAACTCAAACTCAAGTGAAAGCAACCATTCATTAGAGACTAATATCATAATTACATCTAAGTGGACCATACTTAAGTATCGAGGGTATATTATACTTCAATTTGTGATCACCTTCAAATATCTAACTAGACCAAGTCCTATAGAGGTGTTAACATTCTCCTTTACCTTTCATTTTCATGCTTACATAAATTTTAAACATTACCATGAAATGATTCAGGATGTTTGAGAGTGTGGTTCTGACCTCATTGGATTTCATATGGAGAAAGTAGAATTTTAAATCTTACTCAAAATCTAGCAGACTTAACATATTTTTAGGATTTCAGAATTGGGGGGATTGCAACATTTCTATTGGATTTTATCATGTACGAGAGTATGGAATTTGTATTTAATCAAGAGCACCAAGCCCTATGTTTACCTTTATGTTAGTGGCATTGGTTTTCAAACTTCCCTATCATGACTCTACTAAAAATGTACCCATCACTCAAACAAAATCTTGACTAAACATGCTACATTTTTTCCATCTTATTTTAATGCGTAGAGGGTGATATTGATGACGAAGATGCCCACATAGGAAATTATTTTGATGATATATAGGTATTTATTGTATCGTGATTTTTTTTGGATGCTAAAGGCCATATAGAAACTATATGTTGATGTTTTTTCGATTCAGAGATGGATTTGTTGGCATTATGATACATATGTTGTACTTGATGGCAACCCACTCATCTCAGATGATAAATTATAGTGCAGCAAAGTTCACGCACTTTCATGCAGAGAAAGTTCCTTTTATGCAGAGAAAAGTTCACGCACTTTCGTGCAGAGAAAAGTTCTTTTCATGCAGAGAAAAGTTCACGCACTTTCATGTAGAGAAAATCACACGCACATGGGAAATCTTATGGTTGGTGCATGGTATTAGTCCGACAGTTTTTGATCCTATGGTTTTGGTCCGTGGTATTGCATCAAAAAGAATTGAACCCATGTATTGGGTCCGTGGTATTGTTTATCAATGGTTTTGGTCCATGGTTTTGAGTGAGGCTTAGCCTATAAAAAGGAAAGGAGATCATTTGGCTAATTACAAGTGTTGAAAATCTTAAGAAGAGCAAGATCTGAATTTATGATAATCGGTTGGTGAGACACAGTTGAATCTGAATCAAGGAGAAACCAGAGCATTATAAGTCAAATCTACTGAAGAGTTGGGACCCCTTTGACGCATGAACGGATCTGTGATTTCGACAGTTTGGGGTATGTTTGAGAACTGATAAACTGTCTAAATCTGGAGGTGCGCAGGAGCGGCAACGACGCAATGTGGAGGTGCATAGAACTAGACAAGAAGCTGGTGCGGAGGTGCACAGTTGAATCGGCGGAGCAGGTATGGAGGTGCGCTGAACAGTAGATAGTGCAGGTGTGGAGTTGCGCAGACTCGTCACGGCAGAAGTGCGGATATCCGCAGGTTTCCTTCGGTGAAGTTGCGGACCTTTCTTGAAATATATTTTAGTTGTCTTTTATCTGTTTATGCAGAGATCTGGGTTTAAATTGGTGTCTGGTTACTGGTGTTATTTTTTGGTTACTGCATTCTGAAAATTTATTTGTTTAAAGGAGATTGGGTGATGCACATGTACATGATGTTTTGGATCCAGTTTGAAAATTGATGAAACGTGGTCCCTGGAAGGAAAGAGAAGGTAGTAGCCTTCTGTAGGTTAGTACCTATGTACTAGTATTTCAGCTAGTACAAGAGCTAAGGGGGTTGTAGCTCCCTTCCAGAAGAAGCTGGAAAAAGAGAGAGGGTTGTAGCTCTCTGCAGGTTGCAGCCTGCGTATTGGTAAAAGACTGCACCAATACAAAATCATTGTAAGAAGAAGTTTCTAATTGAAAGAAGATAGAGACATATTGCAACAGGTGATTTTCACCCACATTGGGTTTCCACCTTAGATCTTGTGTTCCTTGGTGTGACTATCTATTTTGTGTTCTTGCTCATTATTCTATGGTTCTCACATACAAATTAATGACAAACATCTGAAGAATAAATCAAATTATAAGTTTGGAAGGTATATGCAAGTTTCATTTGTCAGATCTGAAAATATTTGTATAAATTGATAAGAGTTTGATAATACTGATTTCAGAAGAAGCTTGATCGCTTGAAGGAAGATCTATCATCATGAGCAACTACGAGAGAGAAGCATCGATCAGGCCACCAATTTTTGATGGGACCAATTTCGTCTATTGGAAGGTAAGAGTCACTGCCTATCTTCAATCTCTTTGTACAGAAGTCTGGGATATCATAGATACAGGGTACACTTTTCCATCAGCAACTCCCACAGATCCGACTGAGAAGAAGCAGTTTGAAACAAATGCAAAGGCTGTCAATACTCTATTATGATGTCTATCTCAATCAGAATTCGTCAAGGTTATGCAGTATAAAATTGCAAAAGAAATATGGGACGAGATCGTTCTGAGCTATGAAGGAGATGAACAGGTAAAACGAGCAAAACTTCAAACCCTCAGAATTCAGTATGAAAATCTCAGAATGTACAATGATGAAAGTGTGGCTAACTATTTCCTACGAA
>APFE030181324.1:0-18453 GCA_000404065.3 Pinus taeda | reverse complement strand
ACCTAACAATAATAATATAAAGCCACAAAAATAACAATAGAGGGATTCTATGGGGCACAATAATAACAATAGGGGCACAACAATATTAATAAGGGATACAACTACAATAGTAATGGGGTAGTCACTAGTATTATAGGGACCTAACAGTAAAAGTTATTTTTGCACCAGCAGAAGGAGGCTTAATCTCTGCTGGGAGACTATTGTACAATTTGTTAAATCTTCAGACAAATTCAGCCACAGCTTCATCAGACTTCTTCTTTATGGCATTAAACTTTGTTAATAAATATCCATGGTCTCTTTTTTCTCCCCATCTCTGAATAAACACACGTTCCATCTCTTCCCAAGAAGGAATGATATTATTGGGAAGTCCTTTGAACCATTTCATTGCTTCTCCATCCAAGGACTGAACAAAGAGTCTTAGAACAACATCTAAATGTTCAACATTTAGGCTTTCTACAAAATTACAAAATACTACTACATGATTCTCTATTGTTTGTTCATCTTCTCCTGAAAAACGAGGAAGAGTTTTGAGGTAATCCTGTCGCATTTGATTGAACGGTTGTGGTAGTTTAAGAGGTGCATACCTATTCACTAAGAATGCGGGTGTTGCCATGTTTACTGAACTTTGATTACCAACAGATGTGGAACCTAATTGATAGGTAAATGAAATGTGCACAGGTGGTTATGTGGCTATTGGTTGAGGTTGAATGATTTTAATAGATAAATGAAAGGTAACAGATTTTAAAGATTGCTCTTGACAGTTAGGTTCTTGAAATGAAGATGATGAAAAAGATGACTATTTATCATATGAATGTTAAAGTGAATTGATGCCTGATGCAGACAATGTAGGAATTCGTGTAATTGGAATCCTAGACCTTCCAACCCTCCTAGAAACTAGCCTTTCAGGATCTGAAAGAGCTTGAACCTTATGTTGTGAAGTGTCTGATCTAGTATGGGGAATTCTTGAAGCGAGAGTTATTGATTTGATTCAAAATAGCCAAATATTTCCTCCTCATTGAACAACCAGAGGAAAGTATTGAAACCCAAGGAAAAGTCTTCTTGTCTTCTCTCCCCAGCAACGTGCCAATTAAAGTTGTACCTTAAGAAACCAATTTCTTGGCTGTAGATAAATTGTGCTTAAGGCATTAATAAATATTATGTATTATCACTTGTTTGTCACTTAGATATATGCTGTGTTCTCAAATGAAGGACCTGGAGACTTGATTTTTTACTCATAATACATGTATAACCAGAACATCTGAGAATGCCATTTGTTGCTAGATACAAATGATGAATGAAGAAAGCTTGAAGGAAAAATTAAAGATAATATGTTGATTTTTCACAGATTCTATTATCCGTCACTTAGAAGAATTATGAAAATGAGCATTGAATCATAGACAATATGTTGCTTAATATAGAAACTACTATCTGTGACCCTTGGAGAAGTTAAAAATAATATGCTGGTCTTTCACAGAAACTATTATCAATAAGTTAAAAAGAAGGTGGAAACTTCAAGTATAGGAGCGCTCTTCAAGGAATTTTAACTTTATCTACATAAGCAAATAAAGACTTGTAGCTTCATTACTATACTTGAAAAAAGTAAACATAAGATGACACATAACAGAGAGGGTTACAAAATTATACCCGACAATTCATGGAAACTTCTGATTCTTTCATTAATCAACAATTATATCATGAATACATTGGCCTAGTTTCTGGGTTCTCCAAAGTTCGAAACCTTTCTTAGTAAATTTTCCTCTTTTTATGCATTGTGGAACAGTTGTTGGTTTCTGAAACTGCATCTAACTGCTTTTCTAACTATATGAAGTAAAAACTATTACAGAATTTTACAAACAGTAAAAAACACCTCAAAGAACATGAAATAACAAAAACATAACTGGATTTAGAAGGGGATGATAACTGTTGGCTTGCTCTGTTGATCCACTGTCGAATTCCTCTGTAAATGCCCTAATGATGTTTAATTTGTTTTAGGTGTAATGAAATATGTTTAGTTTGTGTAATCCTAAGCTTACATGGGCATTCTGATTGGGCAAAATGCAAAGAAACATACCGGATTGTCTTCCTCTTCAGCTTCAACTCTAATCCTGATTTTCCACTTTACACAGCGAAATTAATGCGAATCTTTGATTAATACGAAACTCAAAAGAGTTAATCGTGCTTTATAAACCTGTCAAATCCGCCCATTCAGCGCTTCGTTGACTTCCATCGCAAATCGCAATCGGCCCAATAATCACTGTAAAACTTAACTTATGCACCCTTAGGCCGCATAACTATGGAAGTGTTGGACTTATGTGTAAATCCTTTATATTTGTGTTTTTCTATTGTAAACATTTTATAATGAAAATATATTATAAAACATGCTTTTTCCGCTTTCAATATGGGCTCCGCATAATTTTCAAGGTATACCTTTCCATAGATACATCCCACCGTAGATCTGTGCTTTTCAGATCAGACGGTCTATAAAGGTTTCAGGTGGAACATAAGCCCGGAGAATACCCGCCCGAAATGGGCGGTTTCCTCTCTCCACCCAGTTGCTACGTGTTGAATGATAAGTGGGATCGAGTGAGTTCCAATAAAAACCATTTACCATTTTTGCTCCGCTCGAAAACCTGCCTTATAACTTGAAATATGTCTTTTCATACGCCTTGCGGAACTGCCGGACTTATATAACATAATAAATATCAACTATCAAATCCGGCCCATCGCAAATCGCAATCAGCATGCCAATATATTATACTTATTATATATAATATATATATATAGTGTTATGGCAATGATCGGCGGACTCGTCTGCTATTACTCATAATATGTTATGCTCAGGTCCAGCCTTTCTATTATAACCCTTTGCAATAGATACAATAAAACTGCGTAAACAAAATTTATGGAGGGCTTTTAATATAGCAGACCTGCCGGACCTTACAAAAACATATATATATATATTATATATATATATTTAATATATATATATATATATATCGGGTCTGCTATCGTGAATCGCGATCGGCAAAAGAACTAACATATATGCATAAAGGCATTGCGGACCCACCGGAGCTATTAAACACATTATATATACATTCGGGTCCGGCCCTTATCATAGATCGCAATTCGGTGAGATCACATATAAGCGCTCTGTGTTATTTCGGACCCACTGAAACTTTGCAACGTAATACATGTGTTGGGTCCGGCCCACAATCGCAAATCGCAATCAGCACTATCAGCAGAACTAGTCATATATATCATTGCGGACCCGCCGAACTCTATAAAACACAACTTATAGTGTTTTGGGTCCGACTTTAACCCTTTTAACACTTGTTTCTTTTGCAACTCCAATATATTACTTTGTTTCTTTTGTGCTTTGATTCTAATATACAATTTATTACATCTCCCTCTTGCCTTATCTTTTTTCAAAATATTTTTCAAGTGATTTTTTGAATGAAACAAAAAGATACATGTTACAACAATGTTGATGAGGATGTTCATGTTGTTTTTATTAGATGATTATGATGCAAATTCCAATATGGTGTATGGTAGCTATTGATGCTTATCATAAAGTTGTTGCTTCATTTGAGATCCTTGTTTTTGGTTATAAGTGTCATATATGTCTCCTGATGTAAAGGTCGTAAAAAGACCCATGTTGTAAATCAATGTAAAATTCAGTTATGTATGGGCTATTGGAGCAAGTCATGCCATGTATGTAATTCTATTATGTTAGGACAATGATGTAAAATTTTGGTCTAATATGTAAACCCCATATGTTGGATAATTGATGTAATCACGACAGCGTAGAGTCATTGGTCATAGGAACAATCATATTTGGTTGACTCATCAAGTATTGAGAAGGTTCAACATATGCTTAGGGGGGAGAATGGTCAGTGTGCATATTTCATGATTTAGATTCAATGGATAAGTCCTAAAACAATCAACACTATAAGGGAATTTTTTCATTCAGCCTGATTCATCCCTTTGCCCTTGATGTCAAAGGGGGAGAGAAGCTTGGTGTTTGGTGTCTGTGGATGTGTTTATAGGTGTTTGTAGGTGGTATCCAAACACCAAAGTGGTTGTCATCAAGTCCAAAGGGGGAAATTGTTGGTGTTATGGCTAATGTGTTGTCCTTGATAGAAACCTACTTGATAAAGATGTCAACATATTGTGATAATATGACGATTATGGAATTCATGCAAACTAGTATAAATGTTGTAGATGATATGGAAAAAGAAATGGCAGTTCAGTGACAATGGATGATAAAAGTGAAGTTTGAGAAAGTGTAATTCAATCTTATGAAGGGTCATGTACATACGCAAGACTTGTAAGTGAAAGTTGCATACAAAATCTGAACCATGGTAATCTAGATATTGGAGGTATTTACCATGGTATTGGCCCATAGTAATTGGAGTTACAACGGTTATTTGATCCCATCAAAAAATACTAACGACAATACCAAGGGATTTACCTAAGGTATTGGCTAAGGCTAAAACTACATAAGGAGATGGAGATCAAAGTGTTAGGTGTGCAAATAAATGATTTATCTATGTGTGATTTGATCTAGTCTAGGTGTGCAAATAAATGATTTATCTATGTGTGATTTGATCTAGTCTAGGTGTGCACCAAGAAACAAAGAAATGGTTCGGATCTGATAGATCTGAAATTGTTGTGAAGACTAATGAAAATACTTGTTTGATCTATGTGTGCTTGTAATGTTAAATTTGTAGTTATGATGATGGTTTGATCTAAATATAGAGATGTGTGTCGAGATCTGGGTTTAACAGATGTTGGGAATTGCATAAAAGATTTGATTTGGTAATTTTAAGATATGTACGCTTGTTAGCTTCTAATTTGTCACGTACATATGTGGCCCTGGTTTAATAAAGTAGCGTATAAATTATGTGATAATTTACTTAGTAGGTTGAAATATACATGTGAATGCCATGCACCGTGGTTGTGTACATGCACTGATTTGTTTTATGGAAGTAGCATATATATACTATGGTTTATAGTGCTACTTGATGATGACTTCTTGGTTAATGAATTTTGTTCTATATTTTATTGTCTATCAATGATGTCTTGATCGGTATCCGGTAGTCGTTGGGTTAATTGGATTGTGGCTTGGTATATTGATCATTGATGATGTTGCATTATGATTGGGCTTTTAGTGAGACAATATTGATGTAATTGTTATGATTCAGTGACTCGGTTTGACAATAGTTTCAGTTGTCAGTGATTTGAGATCTGTACGCAAGTTTTATGCAGAGTAAGTGTCTATATACATAGTTTCTCTTAAGAACAGTCGCGTACATATTCTGATGTTTATTTGTCCTAGTTGGTTTCAATATTCAATGGTTTGATGCTTCATAAATTCATTTGATTTACAAGTGCTTCAATGACTCAGATTCAGTGTTTCAGTTTGTCATGTTGGTTTGGGTTTATAGTCTATATGGGTCCAATTTGAAAATGTGATGAAAGATATCCTACAGATTGTTTGATGATTATTAGACAGGTGGATCCAGTTTGAAACATTCTAAAAAGTGGTCCACAAAGAGCGGAGGGTTACAACCTTTAGTAGGGGGGTTGTAGCTCCCTTCCAGTAGGTGTTGGAGAACAAGTGGAAGTTGTAGCCTCCTTCAGGTGGGTGCATGCATACTGATAAGAGTTTGCATCAGTACAAAGATGAAATAAATGTTATTTTTATATAATAAGAAAGAAGACAAAGACAATGGCAGCGGTGGTTTTCTCCCACATTGGGTTTCCACCTAAAATCTTGGTGTTCTGTGTGTTGCTTATATGTTGTGATTTTTTTGTTCTTCACTGCATACTAGAAAGTTATTTATTTACTAATGCAATGGTTAAAGACAATCATTTGATGGAACACATGAAAAATTAGTAAATTGGATATATGTTGTTTTCCCTTTTCGAAGTCGTGTGCATACACAGGTTGTTTTAAGAACAATAGCGTACATAATTCTATATATAGATCTGAAAGTTAAAGTGGATTAAAATACTAATTCAACACCCCGCCCCTCAGTTTTTTTCACAACACTTGGATGAAGGGAACATGACAAAATGATACCTTGTAAAAGAGTGTAAGCCTTCATTAAATTATCAGATAGCACCCCCAACTTCCATGCAAATTGTCCTTCAATTGTTCCTCCAAGGTGCAATACTACCTCTCTTCCAATACTTTCCTCCCCTATATTATTATTATTATTACTAATCAAATCTTGAGTTTAATTCATGTGATACATGTTTATTTCATTGAGGCTAGATCAACTTGGATAAGGTATTACATCATTGACGCATTGGATCCTTTACTTTTTACGTGTTATATCTTTGTGGGGTTCATTCATTCTATTATTAAGGTGAATATTGACATCACTTTGGTTAATCATAATTATTTACTCAAAAGCTCAAAAAAGGTTATTTTCCCATCGGTTTTCAACAATTTCATCACAGTGTCCCTTTTCATAGCTTTATGGTGCATGGTGTTTCAACTCATGGTTTTTTAATTTCAATTAATGAATTAAAATTGGACTCTAATCGAATTAATGGATTATGGGTTTTAAATGTTGTAAGATCCTATATTTTGTATTGTAAAGTGCAAGATATTATTGTGTATTCAAATCAAATTAACGGATTAGGGGTTTTAAATGTTGTAACATTCTATATTTTGTATTGTAAACTACAATATATTATTTTATATTGTAAATAAGGAAGTTGATTAATGACTATAAAAAAATAAAGTATGACTAAACAATTTGTTAGTTTTCATGATTTGAATTCTAAAGTAAGAGATGTAATATATGATTGTGTGTGTGTGTGTGTGTGTGTGTGTGTGTGTGTGTGTATAAACAAAAGAATATGTATATGTATTACATTATTGTAAATTGTTAATTACTTACATAGAACAAATTTAAATTATATTAACATAATATAAGTCAGATTTGAAAATTCCCTCAATATGATTATTTTTTAACTTATTATTAGAAAAAAATGGTATTGTCTTTTAAAATTCATATTTCGTATCTAATGGTAAGTTAATTTTATTTTCAATGAGCATTGATTTTTAAAATTCATATTTCTTATGTAATGGTAATTTGAATTTAGTTCTATGTTCATAATATCCACATACCTTTCATTTAAAGTTGTTTTATTTTTATTTTTTCTTTAAATTATAATTTAGACATATTTTAGATTTCATATTTCTTATCTAATGGTAAGTTGACTTTATGTTTGTGTTCATAATATCCACATATCTTTCATTTAATGCAATTTTATTCTTTTCTTTTAAAGTATAATTTAGAAATATTTTAGATTTCATATTTCTTTACTAATTTTATTTTTTTCCAATAAAAAAGAGTAATTTTCATTAAGTTATTAAAAAAATTATTTCTTTATTAAATTATTGCTAAGCACTTGTCTTTTAGTTAGGTGATTCCTTATTTTTTGCAAATCTAAAATTGTCTTGTATATCACTAATAGATTTGTAATCTAACTCTAAATTTTAATGCACTATCTTTAAAAAAAATGAAAATTTGCCTTCATTAAATATTATAAATGAAATCTAAGTTATGAAACTAGATCAACTTACATAAAGCATTAAATCCTTTATGTTTGGAATGTTTTATTTATATGGGTTCTCTTCATTATTTTGGTTAATTATATTTATATTTATTTACTCAAATTTTTATAATAATCATTGATTAATTAAAAATGAAAAGATTATATTGAGATAGTGATATAATTCTATTCATTATCTCAGTTTTATTTTTTTACTAGAAATTTTCCACTTTAATACTACATTATTTATATGCATATAGCCCCTTCCCTATAAAATAAAATAAAATTAGTAACATATTATATATAAATTGTGTTTTAAATCTTAATAACCCATCAACATAGATCCATGTTAACCCTGCATCTATTAAACACTAATAAAATGTCCATTTTGTTAACATACTAAAATGTTTTAATCATAACAAGTTTTTTATTTCGTCTATTTTATATAGCATATACATAATTGATATTAAAATATTATACTCAACATAGCCATTGAAATATTTTATTATCTACCTTATATTATGCAATGAAAAAATTACAACTCTCCCTCATACCTCCAAGTCACATATCCATATAAATAAGAAAATTCTATATATATTATATATATATACCCTCTGAATATATATAACAATCCATATATTAAAATTGAATAAATTTTACATCTTCTCTATTGGAAACTGAAAAGGATTAAAAAAACATTAATTTAAATTTACTATTATCTTTTCTATATGAGTTTGATATATTATTATATATATATATATATTATTATATTATATATATATATATTATATATATTATTTTTCTATATGAAGTTTGATATATATAATATTATATATATTATAATTGAACACTGATAAATTACACATTACATATTTTCTTTTACCTAAAAAAATGATATAAAATAACGTTATTTTTGCCAAAATCCAGTCTTTCTCTCAGCTGGTAACTAGGCCAAATCACAAGTATATTCATTTAAGAGTTCACAAGAGTCAAAGCCAACTACATCAGTGTTTATCGAGGCATTATAGCTCATGTCACTAGCATAGATTTAAGCCTAAGTGGAGAAGATAATAATCATTCTACCCAAACACCCAAGATAACCCCAATTGACATAAAATTATGTTACTTAATATAAACACTGAAATATTTTATTATAATCAACACTATTATATATATATAACCAAAACATGAAATGAACTACACCTCTTTCATAGTAAAAATTATAAATATCATAAATTAAACTCAGAAATTTATTATTTTCAATTATTTTATCTATAATAATTATGTAAATTATAGTTAAAACTTTATATTGATTGAACATAGCTTATTTTTTTATTTATTAATGTAAATTTATTTTATTTAATTCATTAGGATAATTTTACTAAACATCATCTTCAATACTCCATTATTTTTGTTTTATTATTATTTTTTAATTGAGCCAATATTTACTTTCCTCCCTACTAAATTGTAAACTATAGATTAACCATTCTTTGAAATTTTATAGCTATTTATTTAATTTCCTTAAACAATTAATCTAAAATTTTATAGGTACTTATTTAGTTTCCATAAACTATATATATATATATATGTATTATCAAAATGTGACCCCTTACCAAACAAAATTTAAGGAGTTGTGAGACTTTTTGGAGTTTCTGGCAGATTTTTGGCCAGAATCCAGTGAAGAAAATTGTGGTGAAACCTTAACTTGTGTTGTTTATACTGATTTTTTTGACTTCATATATAGATTCAGCACTATCAAAAACCTTTGTGACACTTTGATTGTGAAGAAGTCACCTGTCAAATTTGTGATTTCAATGAATCCCTACTAGATTCTAAAAAAAATAGATTAGAAAATAAACCAAACAACTTTTCAAAAAATCAAATCTCACTTATAAACAAGGAAATTTAATCGCCAGTGCTGCACAGCTTATACTACACACGGCTTATATACTACATACAGCTTATACTACATATACTACACACAGCTTATAGACCAAATAAATCTCAGTGCCTCGTATATTGGCTCATGGCTTCAACAGCTTTGAGCTTGAAATATCAAGCCTCGTAAAAGACAAAATTCAGCTCTCTTAAAAACTCACAATTTAACCCGCTTATCAAAACTGTTCTTCACCTTTTTATAAAATAATTCCATATGACCAAAACAAAAAAGGAGTGGATTTTACATTTTATAGTTTAATTAACCTCCACGTAGGTCAACTAAAATCTAAGGTGCAGGCTGTTAAGCTCCTTTATGATCAGGGCTGTCATGCCACGGAGAATGTGCTGTCCCTCTGAAATTATTGCTATAAACAGGGTTAAGGCAGGAGGGGTCCCACACTTCGGAACCTTCATTCTACTACAGGAACACCAAGTAGCATGCCACTTATTTGAATAGTCTACACAAACAGCTGCCGTCGACTCAACCGCAGCTGGGGCTCACAATACACTGCCATTAGCCTTTGCTATTTTTTTAAACCAATGAAGCGACGTCACATGAATATGAATTTTTCTCTACCTTCACAGATCGAATACTGGGGACAGGTGTTTAATTTGCCGCACGACTGTAAAAACTCTTCACGATTCTGCCATAACTGCAAGGTGTCTCACGACTCGACAACACTTCGAATTACACCATGGAGAAAAAATAGATTGCAAAAGTTGAACGCATCCACGACAGACCAGGTCATAAAAGGGCATAAAACAGGCCAAGAAATACATCTGCAGTACAAAACAGCAAAAGCCCTCCAGCGTGAATCCTCGTGATCGCCGAACAATCACAATGCTAAAAATGCAATGCTCTCATAGCCAATATTTTGATATGCAGAGAAAAAAGAAAGGCATACAAGAGATATAGAAATCCTTCCAAAATTAGGAATGCACCAACTTTGATACCGTGTGAAATAGAGTTAGAGTTGCAGTTAAAATAAATAAATTTTACAATTATACCAAAAATAAAAACATGTAACTAAAGCTGGAAAATATATTCAAAACCCCATAAAGAGTACATTTGAACATCAACAGTAACTTTTCTGACTGATCAAATCCCCATGTCCAATTGGATTCATTTTCTATAAGATACCTCGTGTACCTACGTCACATATATAAACAAACACACACACTATTTTCAAAGGTGATCAATACAGCATTTTAACAATCCAGAGACAATCCTAGTAAAAAGCACTTAAACGAGAGCCAATTTGTCCAAATGCTAATATATTATGTAACACCAATACCCAGGCTAGAAATTTCAAAGGGTGTAGCAATGAGAATAATTAACTATGAATGCAGTAACGACAATGCAGCGTCTCGACTCTTCTATTCGAAGACGGAAAAAACCGTCGCTAGAATTAGCAAGTTCAGAATTAATCTCACCTCCCCTGTTATTGTCTCTCTAAATGAAACCATAACTCGGCCATCTCTGTTGGACATCCTTCTGTTGGTACTTGATACGTGCCATATCTGTTTATGAGAATCTATGTACTTTAGTTATATCCATTGGAGAAGCTAAATAGACCATTAGTTACACTTCGCTGATATATAGGGATCTGTGAAGACATTGAAATTTATGAAGGATAATTATGCAACTGATTTAAAGATGACAAAGGACCATATGTGACAGTAGAATATTCCTTTTTTTCTTGCAAATAGTTATTTCTCCACAAACTTTTCTGTCCCTACCCTGAACTGTCCTGAAATTTTTTAACTCTAATTATGGATTATTCGATTTCGTATGTCGTGTCCCTATTAAATGAACTAGCACAATGTGTATACTGCACTTAGAATTGGCATTTTCTCAAAAGGATAAAAACATGATTGGCATAAATAAAATATATTAATTCGGTTTCAACTTCTGCGTTGGCTTTGTTCGGACACAATATTGAGGCATAGGGACTCCCACCTTAGAATTGGAAAAATGACTTTGTAAACAATAAGTTCCCTTTCGACTAAACAATGAGGTCAGATACATACCAAGACGGCACTGTTAGCCATATCTAAAGCCTCTTTGGCAATGCTTGTATTGATCTCTTCCATGGATCCAAGCACATCCTATAATACATTAAGAAAATACTAACCCGCATCATTGCTTCCTTAATCTCTTTATTCTCTCAAGTGCACCCATTGGTTCCTCTCGTTCTCTCCGCTTTGCAACATCATCACCATCCTTATCATTTTTGTTCGCTTTGTTTGCTAAATCTCCATAAACAGCGGCTGGCACATCCTTTTGTGCAACTTCAACTCTTTCCTCAGAATCATCCTCTGCATCACTCTCCTCCTGTAATTCAATATCCTCTGGGTTAGTAGTTACCTTCCGGCCCTCATCCGCAGTGCGTATCACCCCTGCCTGTGATTCTACTCCAGCACTAACAAATCCCAATGCTCTCATGCCATCTTTCTGAGCCGTGCTAGAAGCAGCTGCAGGGGCTAACTGTCTTTCCAGTGCAGCCATTTCATCTTCAGGCACGCCAGCCCGCTTAAGTGTGTCAACCGTCTCCTCGAGAGTTAATTTGCCTTGATCCTTTTGCATCAAATACTCTGGAAGTATAAAATGTGTCTGTACAAGATAGCACGCCCAAATTTAATAAAAACAATTTTATCAACTATAATAATCGTGAGTATGTTTATTAACTCTGATAGGAATGGCAGAAAGCTAGAAGCAAAAGACAACTAGGCAAAAATTCAAATAAAGTTCTTATAACAAATAAAAAACCGATTAGAGTTTCAAGCATAGTTATCAAATGATAGGCATTCCATTAAAAATTCTTTACACTGGTATAAATGGAGGGCACATATTTCTTTCCGAATTTTTATTTAGAGAATAAACATATATCATGGATTATTGAAGAATACAAACCTGGCTGTAGCTAGCTGATACACTGCGCTTAATTCGAAGCATTTCTCTGAAGGTATCCTCGTTTCCATGTTGCACTTCAAATTCATGCCATTTATTCCAAAATTCAGGATCAGAACGAGGATCAGCCAACTGTGAAGCATAGACATAAATAGCCCGAGCCCTATCAATCTCTCCCAGTTTTCTCTCCAGATCAGCATAATTCATACTCATTATTTTGACATATTTATCTGGAAGCCCTGATTCAATGGCTTGCTGCAATAGAAAGACACAATATTAGAACGTGCCAAATTATCAATGAAAATTAAACTCTATTAAATTTATCTTCGCTAGCAATAAAAACACTCAAGTTCTTACAAAATAGCCCAGTTGTAAAATTAACCTCATATATTTCCCTAGTTTTTGGAACACCAAAGTTTTCTGCTGCACGTGCAATATAAAGGTCATAAATCTCCATCTTTTCGTGGTCAGGAACAGCCTTTGTAGCACGATCGTAAACCTTCATTGCATGTCGTGCAAGTCCATAGTCCTCTTCCAACTTCGCATATTGCAAATACAACAGTTTCACATCTTCCGCAGGTGCCTGAAAGGGTATAAGAAAAACAGAAATACATGTGATGTCAGCATAAAAGTCGAAGGCATGAACTCTTCAATAAAATAAAAAACACAGATTAAGAACTTAAAGGTTAAGAGCAAGTCATATTTATAAGACGTCATATGTTGTCAAAAAATCAATTAATGAGACTTGAAGAGAATAAAACAGCAAGTCGTTAGAAAAGGGGCATATTACATAAAGATACAAAAGTTTGGAAGCAAAAGCCACACAAATGGCATATTGGGTCTAGTTCAGGTGGTTGAGATGAGTATTATTCTCCTTTCCCAGAATTGATTCCCACAAGTGACATGCTGAACTCTTAATGAAATATATTGTTGTATCAACCTTGAGCCCTGAAGAATCCAGTTTACCTTAAGTACCATCTTTCCTCAGTGGGTTTCCCCAGGAAATATATTTCATAGAAAGGAAAAATAAAGAAAAAAAATGGCATTCTATGCTGTGGTCTCTTGATTCCAAAGGGACTTTAAAGAAAGGAACGAATAAAACTGTAGGAAATATATTTCATAGAAAGGAAAAATAAAGAAAAAAAATGGCATTCTATGCTGTGGTCTCTTGATTCCAAAGGGACTTTAAAGAAAGGAACGAATAAAACTGTACTTGATAGATTGAGCAAGATTTATCAAATGTTTGTGGGGTGGGGATTCTGTTATGGATGAGAAGTGAGAACCAGTCATGGATGAGTGCAGACAAAACAAATGAAAGGAAAAGTTAAAGCTGTGTGAAAATAAGTGCAAACCAGATGCATAGAATGGTAAAATATTTTCAATATGTAAATAAAGGAGCAACACCTAACTTTGAAGAAGTGAAAATGTAATCAATCTAACACCAAGTTGCTTGAGTTGTGAACATAAGTGCAAACGCGCAAGTGTCTCACCATTGGGGTGTTAGCCATTGTAGTGGATTAAAAAAATAATTAAAGTAACAACAGCTGAAAGTTATAAAAAAATCGTTTACTGGAATATCTGAATTCTTTATATAAAATAAAACACCAATAACATTATATGATAGTCAAACTACAGGGGCACCTAACTTTGAAGAAGTGAAAATGTAATCAATCTAACAGCAAGTTGCTTGAGTTGTGAGCATAAGTGAAAACGTAATGTCTCACCATTGGGGTGTTGGCCATCATGGTGGATTAAAACAATAATTGAAGTAACTACGGCTTAAAAAAAGGTTTATTGGAATATTTAAATTCCTTATATAAAATTAAATAGTAATTATATTATATAGTTGTCAAACTCCATGACAAGTCAAACAAATATTAGAATATGGAAGAATGTGCTGCAAGGCCCACTCGAGAACTCAGTAAGTGTGCCCTCCCAGATGCACAAGAATAAACAAGATAATAATCCTCCTGGAAGAATACTTCACAATCCACGTGCTACCAATCCACATGTGAATCCCAACTCAAAATGCCAACTAGATGGAATGCTCCACTATAAATGTAGTTAAACCCCCAAAATTGCATGTGGATCATCTCCACAAGACAAATCCAAAGAGATAAGGGGAATTAGGGTTTTGACCATGCCAAAATTCCATGAATTAATAAAATATATATCTCCAAGACTAAGTTGCAGGAAACATTGGAGAAGGGTCTGTTTCCAGCCGGAAACGAAACAGAAACGAGGAAACTCGTACCGTACAGCCTGGAAACTCGTTTCCGGCCGTACTGGCCTGTTTCTCGAGGAGGAAACATGGCCAGTACGGCTAGAAACGAGTTTCCAGGCCATACGGCAGAGTTTCCTCTTCTAACTTGACCTTTTCTTGTATTTTTTTTTTAATTTTTTGGCTTCTAATTTTTTATTGGGCAACTAAAATATCTAATGGATGCTTCTAGATGCCTCAATTTATAAAAAAAAAAGGATTTTTTTTAGTGAGGCAGCCTATGGCCCTAGTGTTGCTATGCAGTTCATGGTAATGTTAAATTCTTAAAGTAAAAGTGACATTCTCCTTTATTTTTCATTTTCATCTACTTAAATTTTTAAAATTACCATGAAATGACTCAGGATGTTTGAGAGTGTTTTTGCCCTCATTGGATTTCATATGGAGAAAGTAGAATTTTAGATCTCACTCAAAATCCAGCAGACTTATCTGTTTTTCAAGATTTCAGGATTGGGGGAATTGCAATGTTTCCATTGGATTTTATAATGTACTAGGGTATGGAACTTGTATTTAATCAAGAGAACCAACCCTTCTATGCAGGGGAGACTCCCAATAATCAAGAGCACTTGGGGTACTAGGGTATGGAACTTGTATTTAATCAAGAGCACTAAGGTCGTTCAGCTATGTAGGAGGAGACTCCCAATCAAGCACAAGACAAGAAATTAGAAATTTCTCATGGCTGATTTTGGATATTGCTATTTTCATTATGTGATCATTCATGAGTAAATGTGATGTATATTTAGAGACTTATAGTTTATGCATTGACAATTGACAATTTAATCACAATGTAATAAATTAGAACGTATCATATATGCTTTATGATTGCACATTATTTCTTAAATGTCCTATATATATATATATATATATATATATATATATATATATATATATATATATGTGTGTTTCCCTGTTTCCAAAATTTGGGGGGATCACGTTTCGTACCCATTCCCATTTCGGAAACTCGTACCCGTTTCCCCGTTTCGTGCAACTTAACTCCAAGAGTAACAAGAAGTGTCTCCAGGTAATATGTTCAAAAATAATATGCAAAAGCCACAAATGGCCCTCCAAGTATGCCACATGCCCTCGCATAAAACTCCTCCCTAACCACCTCCAATAAAATAATATATAATGACAAATCAAAAGGTGAGGGCATTCTTCTAATGAAGGTAAAATGATGACAAGTGTAGCTGAAAAATCCATTCAATAAAGATGAGAGAGCACCTACAAGAGGTACAACTTAGAAAAGTGTGCCATGTAACTACCTCAACCACCACAAATAATAAAATACTCTCCAGTGAAGTGTGTGTGAAAAATCCAAAACTGGAATCCTATTACAGCAACTGGAATTTATTTTTCTAATTGTTAATTATTTTAACAATTTATTTGCTACAGCGAATATCAAATAAATCACACTGCAACCTTTACAAATAAAATTGAGGAAACAATAGCGCTATAAACTGAGAAAATACTAGCAAACATAGTAAAATTGACATCGTTATTTTTGGACAATTGTCCCCGAAAAACCCAACTTGGGAAAATCGATGTAGCAATGAGGGTTTTATCATTATGCAGCAGTGAAAATCTAAGTACAATCTATGGATGCCCAACTAAGAATCCAAACGTCAAGAAAATCTGGGAAAATTTATTTTAAGGGAATTGCCCTTCTTCCACAAGCAATCATGAAATAATTTCCTTCAAAAACTCGGCCTCCTGAACCCTCTGCATTGCTCTACGCAGACCCTATGACGTCAAACCTCCAACCTACCTCTGATGAAGTCGTTATGCCTGCCTCTCTTGAGGAAATCACCTATCTAGCACTCTGGACCCTCTGCACAGCTTCTGGCACTGAGACCGAATTTCTTTCCAACAAATCGAATTGCTTCTCTGAAGCAACTGCGCAGTCCTCTGTGCTGCCTCACTGGGAATAACTCGACCCATTTGATGTTGCCTCTCTGGATCTAGAAAACTTCCTTCGGATCATTGTTCCTGCCCCTCACTATCTTTGTTGCCTCACTGAAACTCAAACTCTCTGGAAACTACCTATTGCTACTCTAGAAAATCGAATACTCCAAGTGACTCTTTTTCCTTCTCCATCACCACATCGATCCCTTCTTATATCTTCATGTTGGGACTCCAATGGCCAAGATTAAATCTTAATCGATGGCTCTGATCATTTTTGGATCGATCCATGGGAATTTCTAGAGAATTCTCACCTTGACACAATTAATTCTAATTAACCATATTCCCTAAGTTTAGAATTAGGAAATATTTAAAAATTGGCTAATAATCTAATTAAGCCATCTCTAAGTGGAATTTCCAGAAACGATTTCTGGGTTTTGAAGACCTCATGTATTCTAGCCTTTCCACCAAATTTCATAGCTAGAACACTTCCAATGCTACAGAAACTAATACTCCCTCTTAGCGAGCACTGTGTTCTCTCTAGTGCTGCACATCTTGCCACAACACCATGTCTTTGTATCACCTCCTGTCACGCTGCTAATGTCTGGTAGTTGTTGCCCACCCGAACTACTGCGCAACTCTGATGTTGCATTTGTGCTACTGCTGACACCGTTATATTGCTGTCAACTTTGCGTCTGCAATGCATCTCCTCTCATTTGTTGTTGTTGCAACTACAACTACTGCAACTCCCTCTCATTTATTGTTGTTGCAACTGAGAACCATCCAAAATACTAAATCAATTGTGTTCAGTATGATTCATCTGTCTCCCAAATCTTGACCGTTACTAGCCTTTGCACTGTCTCTGAAGAATCTGCGTTGCCGCTGACTCTACAGCGAAAAAATCGCGATAACTTGGAAAATCACGATTTTTCGATTTTTTGGGAAAAATCTTTCGAAATAAAATAAAATAATATTATATATATATATATATATCTAATATATATATATATATATATATATATATTTCTTCACCGATTTTTTATGAGAAGGAGAAGGTGACTCAACCTACCCAGGGTACCCCTGTCACTAGTAGAGGACGTGGTCTACCTCCTGTAGCTCCTAGTTCTTCAACGTCTAGAGCACAGTAGAGTCCACTGCCAACTCCACCGACATCTACATCTAGAGGGGCAGAAGAAATCAGTCGTATTAGACTTTAGTTATTTGGTTCATTTCATTGTATATGACTATTACACAGTAATTTGTCACCGTTTTTCACCGTCCCTGTTACCCCTCTCCTGCACCTTGGAGAACACATTCCAGGACTTGTGAGAAGTGACAAGACTTGAAGTCACTTGCATTATTCACTTCTAAACATGAGCTTCATATGCCCTTAAGACATCTCCTGCTCATTGCCCTTAAAAACAGCCCTTTTTGCATTAGCGCTGGTGCCCTGTGTCATGCCCGCGCCAATGGGGAAAATCCTATTGAAAGGGCGCGCCATTAGCGCTCTGTTCCAGAGTCGCAATCGTGCCAACCATTTTGGGCAAAGTTTTGAACTAATCAAACCTCTGAAGGTTCTGTCCAACTCATTCACCAAACTAACTCCAAGTTAAGTGAGGATGGTTTGGCTTCGAATCTCCTTGGATGGAAAGTAGTTTGCCACCATTCCATGGAAGTTTCCAAGTAATGAAGCCAAATCCATTATTGTTGTGATTGACCTTATCTCTTCCTTTTCCTCTATAAAAGCTTGTCTCCATGGCTTGAGCAAGCTAGTTCAGATAGTTCTAACTCTAGTGGCAATACTTGTGCTGAAAGGAAGATATCAAAAGATTGGAGTTGCAAGAAGCCTTCTTTG
>APFE030181323.1:0-36027 GCA_000404065.3 Pinus taeda | reverse complement strand
TGACCTCCTTTTATTGGCTTGGAGAGGGTGTTTTTGGAGGGAAACAACTCTTAGTTTCCCTCCAAACCACCTTAGAAGCTTCCAAAAACTGGCTCGGTGGGTCCACGACAGTTGTGGCAATGAATCGACTAGTTTATGGTAGAAGGTTTATGAGTAAACCGGGTGATTCCACTATAAACCGCCTGGTTAGGTCCGATTTATGTGAAAAAATAGAGAAATGGTGGTATAAACCCAATTTTGTGGTAATTTCCACTAGATTTACTAGTGAACCAACTATTTTGACCAATTTCCTGTTTATGTCGGCCGATTTTTAAAGCTATGCTTCTCATTTTAAAGATTTTAGCTTGGTATCCTTTGATATCTTTAGCTTTCCCATTGGTAAGCTTATTAATCCCAATCTCTATGTCATCTAACAAAAATATATCCCCCTTAATAGGAGTATTTAAGATGATGCCCATGGTGTCTGAGGAGTCATACGGCTTCTTAAGCTAGGTGTCTCAAATCTCTAAGGGGATCGAATGATTATCGTTTCTTTTACAAACTACCACATTCTGCTAAAACTTTCTAGGAGCAGCTTTAGAAAGGCGAAGAAGATGCTCTTGTCTCTTATTGATATAAGACATCTTCTTCCTTTTGATAAGATCTTTGTATATACTAATATTTTCAAGTTTTATAGTTTCGTTAGCAGCATCTCAAATAACTTTCCAGACCATTTTATAGTTTTTACCATACCAAGGGTTGCAAGTTCTGTGATTATTTTTATACGTCACCTCAATAGAGAATTTGTTAATGGTAGTGGAAGGGATAGTAGTAAAATTGTAATAGATTTCACCAATGTTATTCTTATATGTCAAGAATCCTATTATTCCTCTTTAAATCCTTTAAGAAGAGGTCAACATTACTCCTATAGAAACGAGGGTGCATGTTATTTTTTCTATTGTCTTCATTTTTGATAGCATGCAAAACAAGATTGAGGGTTAAGGATAGAAGCCTATAGTCAGAGTCAGGCTCATTATCACTAAGCAACTCAAGGTTGGCAATACGGTTAAGAACATGGGTATCAGAAATCACATAATCCACAAAACTACTACCAAGCCCATGCATGTAAGTCGTTTGGTTAGAGGAAGAACACTTATTAATTCCATTACAAATAATCAAATCTTGGAAGCCAAAAAGCTTGAATAGCTCGGTACCAAATACATTCTCGTTTATGTCTTCATAGTTGTTTGAATCTATTAGCTAAGTCATATTTAATATTATCAATTCTAAATTTTAACCAATATAAATATATAACGAATAATATTTTGATTTTTAGATATTTAGACTTTTTATAAATAAAGTTATTTGTTTTAAGAAAATAAAATAATATTAATAAAATTGTAAAAAAATAAATTTTAATGATATTAAATATAAATTATTGTTAATATTTATATATAGTAAATTCATTTCATTATTGAATTTTCAAATATTTAAATTTATACATTCTCTTACATATATCAACATTGTATATATGATTTTTGTTTTAAATATTAATAATTTTATTATGAAAATGTTTTATATATATGTTTTACTAATTAAAAAATTCTTAGATTCAATAACAAAGCAAGATTGAAGATTCAATAACAAAGCAAGATTGAAATTAAATTTAGATAAATAAAATAACAAACTATTTTTCATAACCAAAATATACTTAATTGACAAATATATAGTTCCAATACAATAATAAGGTAATAAAAAATTCAAAACAATTCTTACATAAAGTTATAAATATCTTCTTTTTAAACTCATTAAAAAGATGTATTTAATTTTTTGTTTTCAGTATGATATAATATATTTAAATAACCGTTGAGTCTAAACATGTCACAATTTTATCTGGAAAATCATATAAAAAAAAGGTAATTTTTTTGAAAAACCAAATTATAATTATTAAACTTTAAGATTTTAGATATCACAGAAATTTTTAATAGTACTGAATCCATTACTAATCTCCACTTATTTTTTTTATCTGGGCTGTCAGACTTCCTATCAGCATGCAACTGACGTTGTGCATTCTGGTGCTATATAAATGATTTAATATGTTGTGTTTTTCATGTGCACCTCTCACAATCTGTAATTTTTGTCCATCTACAGTTTTTTCTATTTCTTTTTCTCTCTAGTTGGAGAACCACAAGTTCCCTCAATATGTATCTTATCAAGTTTGTTTTGTTTTGTTTTTTTTTTTGTGCTTATATTGCCTCTATATATATATATATTTTTTTCTTAAAAAAAACGCCTTTTAGAACACACTTACAAAAAGTCTTCCCATGTATTTCCTTATTGTAGCGTTGTAGTGTGATAATGTTGTGTACAATCAGTTCTCCTCAACAACAGAGGTGGGGTTGTCATGTGCGTAGATTGAAAATGTCAAACAACAACGGATTAACAGTATTTTTGTAAAAGCACAATTTTTTACGTGTATCATACTTCCGCTGCCGTCCCGCCGTCAATATGCACAGACTCTGTTGTCGGACTTCATTGATTCCTGTTATTCGGCTTTCTTACGCTATGCACGCACGTAACCAACCTTCCATCCAAAAGAATCGTTCAAATTTGGCAACAATTATCAATGAAAACATTATTAAGATTCGGTATCATTTTAGTGGTCAATGAAGATTTTCATTTAACGAAATTTATTAATTTGTTCATTCTAATCTGTTAGAATGTTACATTTCAAATTAAAATTGATGGAATAAAGAATGATAGTTTGAAGTTGATTAACAGGGTAAGATCGTTGACTCGATATTTAAATCATTGTTAAATGATTCTAGAAGCAGGGAAAATTGCAAATTGGCCAAACACAAGTCTATCTGAATTTTTTATTTTTTTTTTTTCCACATTGAAAATTTGTTAGAAAATAGTAGATTTTTTTTTGTGTAAATTGGACTATTTCTATTATAATACAAAAGGTACAGAGGGTTACATTTGCCGCCATGGGTCGGCAACCTGAACAAGATGACAGTGAAATTGAGACTGAGCCCAAAGAGCTATCCACTGACCCCAAACAAGAGCTATGACTGTGTTCAAAACTTCAAAAAACTGACTCATCCACTCCCTGCTATCGCAAGGGAGGAATTTACAGACTCTTACAGTATTGTAGTGGTTCATATCGTCACTGAAATTACATAACAAGACCGACATATACCCAGACATAGACATTACAGACACTTATGTTAAAAGCCAGGACTGAATAAAACATTACAGACTCTGAAATGGAAAAGGACATAGACAAAACTGACTCACGGTTTCGACAATGGCCGCTGCCATGACTTCTGGAAACAAACTGATCATAGGAGACCCAAGCCACCCCGAACGTCCACGCCGCTAGCTTAAGTGTAAGGAGAGGGAGGCTCCTCCACCGAAGGCGGGATGAATTTGCCGTCTGGTTCCTCCACCACCGGGCAGCCAAAGTATTCTGAAGCGCTTGAGTCGGAGTGCTGTGCGGCTCCTCCACCACTTGGACCAGCTTTGTCCCTCGCCACCTCACCCTCGGCTTCCACAGGCTGAGTTCGCTGACCCCGAGCAGGCGATGGTGGTCTAGGAGCTGCTGGGTTGCCTGGCCTATCAACGTGCTCGCATTTTTCAATGCGCACAGAGACGTAATACACGGCATTGTCCAATGTGCAGGTGTGTCTGAACCGGGTTGATGAATGCCCACCGAACGGGCATGCCACTGTTCTTCCCCTGCCTCGCCCTCTTCCGCGCTCTGTGGAACGTGGCGGACGAGTTCCCTCCGAAGACTCTGAAGAATGATGCTCAGAGGCCAGAGATCTGGCTCTGCCTCGTGTGCCACCCCGCCTACAGGCACCCCGCTGTCGTTCTCGCGGCATTTTATGAACACCGCTGCCTTAACCACAGCCACAAGTTTGCACTGAGGTCGCAGAGAAACCCAGGGCCAAAGGCGACCTGAATAGTGACTGGCTCTTAACCCAGATTGAGCAATGTGCCGCAGGGTGTCAACTCGAACCCATACACTGAAGAACGGCGTTGCCTCACCACTCGAATCAGGGGTGCAATTTACCTGGTCACAGCTCGAACCATGACCATAATTCAGACTAAGACCCGATAATTCGAACCCGAACACCTTAATTTGAACCAGTACAGTAATTGAGCCGGGACATAACTCGAACCAGGTCCAACAAGCTAGCCAGGACTTTGAGCAACGAGTGACCAGGTCAGTCCAGCTTGAAGCCGGAGCATTCAGAGACAGAGCCAACATTCGAAGACTGAAATCGCCTCTCACCACCAAGATGAAGCCTGGTTGCAGAGAACCAGAGCTTCGCTCTCCTGCCAAAGGACCCTCTCTGGACATCGGGCTGAATCGTCTGCTTCTTAAACCTGTGCCTGCGGTTGAAATCCCGCCACCTTTATTGCAGGCCAGATGGCTTCAGGGCCCTTCGGTCCATTTGGCATGAATTGACGGCCACTTGGCAATGAATGCCCCCGCCCTCTTCATTAAAACCTTACCTATCACCCGCATCCGGGGTAGAAAATAGTAGATTATCTTAAATGATTTATTAAATATATTTCACTCAGAATTTTTTTAAGGTATCAATTCTATAGAGGAGCTTAGGTTTAAAATCGTGGAATGAAGTTATAAACCATTACGAATCCATCAATGTCCTTTATGGCTACTCAGAATTTGAAATTAGGAAAGTAAGGATGAAATCTCTTTACAATTAAACAATATCAAAACCTATTAATGTTTAGAACATTTTTTTTGGGTTTTAAAGACATGGAAATAGAAAGAGTAACTTCACCAAATTTGGTATATCGTTCCAATATAGTAAGCTAAAAAACATATGACATTTTTAATAGTTAGCGGGTAATTATTACCTAAAATCTATGATATAACATAACAATTTTATTTAAAATTAAAACCTATGATATAATATAATAATTTTATTTGAAATTGCTGGAGGATCTAATATTAATCACTTGTTAGGTGTTAAAACGGTTCATCTATGTGTTTTAATTTCGTTTTAGTTAGTCTAATTTAGTTAAGTCTCATTGTAGTCATTTATTGTTGATGTCTCCAATTTAATTTTATTTAATTGATTCGTAATATTGAGAAGATCAATCATTTGTGTCATGTTTTCTCTTCATTTGTCATGGTATAAGAGTGTAGGTTGTGTAAGACTCCCTGAGAGCAGAAAAGAGAAGAGATTAGGTCGCATAAGACTTTAGAGAGAGCAATGTCTCAAATGTTTTGAGGAAATTGTCGTCTGAGTTCGTCAAGGAGAGGATGAGGAGAAAGTGTGAAAGAAACTTAAATTTCACACTTGTGAAGAAAAGGAAGTACGTCACTTTCGCATCTTTGAAGAAAACATAGTGCGTCAATTTTACACCCCAACGAAAAGAAGACTACGTAAAAGAGTCGTAAACTTACGAAACTATGGAATTTTTAATATTGTTGCACCTCGTCAAAGGAGTGCAAAAAATTGCACATGCAACCTCTTCGAGAAGTGTGCAAATGACGAAGAAGAGGTTTAAAAAGTTTATGCTTTGTTCAATAAACGACAAGGGTAACGAAGCATGCATTCTATTGGGAATATGAGGCACTAAATCTGATTAGGAGCACGAGTTACGAAACTAATTTGGAGTACGAAGTCAATTTGCATATAAAAAAAGTCAGTCCTATTTTATTCATAAGGCAAACATGCATCCGCTATGTTTACAAGATAATTTGCGTGTTGAGCCGAATTCAACTAGGACTCAACAAATGGGAAAAGTCGAGAGACTAAGAAAGTCGAAGCACCAACAAGATATGTTTGAATTTTGTTTTTTAAATATTTCGAATGAAAAGATTTTTCGTATAAGGGAGTAATCGAGTTGAAAATGGAGAATTTGGTGAATCCCATTGTGCTCAGCCACAAGTGGATGATGAGTGAAGAATTTGTAGAATAAACAGAGAATGAGCACGTAGATGCTCGTGAAGCCCACTATGCATAATGACAAGTGGACGAAAATTTGGTGATTCCAACATCAGAGCTTGCTGATGACAACTTAGTGATTCTAGCAATAGAGCTTGCTGATGAAAATTTGGTGGTTCTTGCAATGAAGCTTGCTGATGGGGATTTGATGAATCCAACAATAGAGCTTGCTGATGATAATTTGGTGAATCCAGCAAGAGAGTTTGTTGACAACAATGAAGCTTCCATTGGAGTAGTCAATGTTATGGTGAATCCAGTAATTAATATTGTTGATGTAAATTTTGATGAAGAATTATTGCCTAAAAATGAATGATTGTGGATGGTACAACATAAAAAAAAAAAGGTAGGACAGAGCGCAAGAAATCAACTAACAAACCTAGATTCCCCTTCACTCCCAAATGAGAACCAGTCATACCTGTGCTACAGTGCAGAAGTTACAGCACAAAGAATGGAGTAAAACATCAGAACCCTGATATATATTGATCCATCATACCCGCATTAACAAAGTACTCTGTCTTCTCTGATCTACTCAAGTGCAGTTATACACATCCTGCTCCAGCATATCATGACAGTGAAAGAATGCTTCCCAAAATCTGAAATGGGGTTAGTAATAAACAGGGAAATGGACTCTGCGACAACAGCATTACAACAGAAGGATAATGAGAGGATTTTTACGCAATATTAGTAGATTAGGGAGTCCACAAGAATATACAGGCCGCTGCACAACAATCACAGTCAATATATTCATTTCTCCTTCTCTAAATACTCACAGGAGCAACAACATAGACAAGTTCGTGACTGGAAATTTAAATCAGCATTATCTATCTTATCCATAATCTCTATTGGAAGATTACTAAAATCTCATTATTTTAAATTGGCACACAGGCCCAAACAGTGGTGTTAACCTATAACACTGGGAGGCCCATTGGAATTTACAAGAGTGCAAATGCTGCTGTAGACGCAGATAATTTTGTTGTTGCAGATATGTCATTCCAGAATAGCGAGTCTACTCCCAATTCGACCAATAAGTATGGACAAGCGGTAGCGCTGAGAATATCAGGAGACATGGCTATGTTCTACAATGTAGAGGTTTTCACTCACCAGGATACTCTCTTCAATTATAGCGGCCGCCATTATTTCTAAATTTGCACCATTAAGGGTTCAGTGGATTTTATCTTTGATAACAGTTGATCGAGTGGGATTTCATCATACGCCACAATTTCCTCTTTGGTATTTTTGTGACTCTAATCGATTTTCCTTTTCCTGTTTCGATCCGACTATGCAGTGAAAATGGCGAAGCAGTTAATCGAGGATCAGATCGTAGAGTCTAATGGTGTAAGAGGTGGAGATTATTGCCGGATTTGGTAGATGGATCCTCGGGCCTCCGGGAGCACCCGCAGAGAGGGGTTACTCCAGGGTACATTTGCAGGGAAAGGAAGCTGAAGCGTTACAAATCCATATTTTTTTATCAACGATCAAAATATATCGACGGTTAACACTAAGACACGGCGTCAGCTAGGCTAATTCATTTCAAATGGAAACGCCTTACGGCGTAAATATTTCAATTTTTAAGTTATCAGCACTTGGCAATTTGTTATTTTAATTTACTGCAGCCATGTCGATACCAATTAACTTGGTTTATAATATTTCAATTTTTAAGTTATCAGCACTTGGCAATTTGTTATTTTAATTTACAAGTGGTTGATGGCAAATTTAAGAATATCTTGAATATGATGGTTAGCGGAGAGGTAAATTGTTTGATGCTTCCAACCCTTAGATTCGAAGATATTTCTGAAATTTACCATTTAAATAGAAAAACAACCCTAGACCTATACCTACACTTTATATGAGTTCAAACATTCAGAAATTAACTCTCATTTGAAATAAAAAAACAGATCATGTATTATGGATTCACATGAGCGCTGTACAAATAATTAGAAAATCTGAAATCCATAATTATATTATAAAATCTGGAATCCATAATCACATTATAAAATCCTTACTATCATATTATCGTAAATATAATTATAATCATGGCTAAGTACATTATTAAACAATACCAAAAGTATGTGAAGCTAATGTTAATTTGTTAGTCATCAGACCCATTGGACAATTCAGTATGGAGCATATTGTTCTCCAGGGTGTAAACACTGTTATTAAACACTGTTGTTTTATTTATTCTCATAAATATTATTATAATCATGGCTCAATATAAGTTTAATAATGTTAAATATTAAAATAGTACCAAAAGTAAGTGAAACTCATTCCTGTTAATGGTACGTGAGGCAACGTATTAGACTCAGTATGGAGCATATTGTTATCCAGTGAGGGTAAAGCTTAACGACTTGGTTGGAGTGGGACCGCCTCTGCAATTCACCTGAATCCCATACAGAATTATTGTGCAGTATGGATCTGCGACCCGAAATTTGTTGAATTAAGATCTCGCAAGTAAATCAGAGATACGAATCCACAATCAACTTCTATGATAATTATGTAATACTAAAAGGTTAACATAAAGAATGACTGAATTCGAATCTTCATTGTTAATCGTTGAAATTTCTTGAATTAAGACCTCGCAGGAAAATCAGAAAATTTCTCAAAGTTTGAAACGAAATGCCAAATGGTGGGAGACCAAACTATTTACGTGTTGAAACTGCCAAAACTGAGTCTAGCCAAGCGGCCCGGAACACGAAGATAGGAGCGGTCTTGTTCTGCTGCATGAGAGTCATTCTCTCTTTCATGCCACCTCGCCCCCTGCAACTCAGCCCCTCCCCTGCCAACACTTGCACACAACAGGTACTCCCAGTTCGTAATCCCTCATACCTGTGCATTTTTGTCAAAGCAAAATCTGGATGAGTTGAATGAATTAACCCCTGCGAAATTACAGAGACAAGGAATAAGGAACAAGCATAGAAGGTAGGCGGCCACACTCTCTGCTCTGAGTAAGACTCTCTGCTCTGAACTTACTAAGGAGAATTAGCTGCTCGACACTCTCTGCTACAAGCTAATCAAGGTACTATGATTTCTGAAACTTTTAATTTAGATATCTCTCTAATTTCTAACATCAAAGCAAAATCATTTTACAGAGTTCAGAGTTCTGTTTCTTGCTGCATAAAACATTACATTAATATACAGATTTGTCTCTTTATATTATAAGAATCATAGAAGTTCTCTATAATTTTTTGGGTCTATTGTAATTAATCAGCTGACTTCAAAATACAAGAAACAATACTAAAAATACATTCCATGAGTTCATCTCATCTGATTCTGAGAGGATTAATATCTCGGAGAACAAAAATATACTTTACTCGATCTATGGATCAGAGAATTTAGATTTAATGAATAAAAGATATATAGAGTACCATTGCAAATGCTCCAGCAGCGACTGCTCCCATTTCTCCCAAATGCTCCATACGCTTGTGATGCTTCTCGTCTTTCCTTGCCTTGTCGTACTCTAATTCATTAGACTTATAGGCAGTTGTTGTCCCAGAGTAAAATTCACCATTAATAGGCCAAGCTTGAACCCAGACCACTTATCAGAAATCATAAATAAACTACTAAGTGACACGCTGGTGTAAACACTCAAAAAGATTTTCCTTAAATCCAACTTTGCGCCTATTATTGCAAGCAGAATTGAAAACAAAAGAATTCTTGAAAAGATGAGCACCGATAATAACTAACTAAATTCCTTGGGCTTTTTCTCACAACGTATTCTGGAAATTTAAATGTTTGTCGTAGCATATAAGATATTCGAGGCTTTATAAGTGAATTCGAAGGTCTATTCAAGAAACATAAATAAGTTTTACATCCGGCTCTAAACTTACAAGATTTTCATATTTAAACTCACTTCTATTTATGTTGCATCTGGAATATTATCAAAGCAAAGGCATTAAATTAAACTCAAAATATCTTTCAACAAATTGTCTTCTCGAACAAAATCTTAAATTATCGCTTGTTGCATCTGGAGTATTGCACAAAGACATTAAATTATATCGAAATGCTCTGTAAATTCAAAATAGATTTCCAGAAATTCTGTAAATTATAACGGCATGATGTCATAAGAAATGTCTTTTCAGACAAGATCTTCTTGAACAAAATCAAGAGTAGCATCAGAACATAAATTCTAAATATTTTCAAATAAAAATAAGCGTAAATGAGAAAACAGTTATTTGGTAATTCATGATACAGTCATATTCTAAGTTCCAGGACAGTTTGAACAATAGGAACTATATCATAACAATCATAAAAAGAAAGCCTTACTATTTTAGTATGTAATTCATGAACTCATGCTGCATTAAAATTTAAAAAAATAACCATTCAATTCAAAGGAAAACCCTTACAACAATGGAGGAAAAAGGAAACATTTCTAGGTAATCATAGTAGATAGTCTATGTATAGATTCTCCCGCAATAAAACCAGAACTCGAAATCCTACTATCTCAACGAGGGGTGAGAGTCCCTCAAAAGGGGAAACCCAAAAAGGCTTTGGTAAAAACAAGGTTTTATATAAGAAATAGAATAAATATTCAGTGTTCAAGCTGAAATAGGCAATTGCTGAGTGACATCATTCCTGTAAGGACGGTGGAAAATACAGAAAAAAAAATACAGTTAGCATAAGATCGTGGGGTTTTTTCAAACACACCTGATTAGTTATTGCCTGGATTTGTGAGGCCTTTCTTTGTGCTTGAAGTCATGTGCCTGGATGGCTTGGCTTTACGACTGCAAAATCTCAGAGCGGCATAGCAGGAAGTTTGTTTTAGCCACTTGAAAAAATATCCATGTATGTATGGGGCACTACCGAACAGAAACATCCACCGAGTTCAAAGTGTTCACAGTAGAAGGATACGTGTGTAAGACATGCACAAAGAAACGTGGCATGCTATGAAGGAGATACCATTTGTGTGGGCATATATATTTCAATCAAACAATTAGCTATATCAAGTATATTAATTGAGACACCAAATTATTTTCAATGCTAAATTACGTATATATATAATTCGAGTAACTCAACAATTTTCCCTTTTTATAACGGAACATTTATAAAATATAACTCGATAATTTATTATGCGTAGTTTTCTTCCACCTTAGATGACTTTATGCGTGAATCGTGTCAGTGAACGATGGTGCTGCGTGTCAGTGAACGATGGTGCTGCGTTTAACTTAGGATAATATCTCACATTCCATAATTTCCACTGTCCCGTCAATGTTTACACAGCTAAATTAAATAGGTTTACACAGCTAAATTAAATAGATACGTAATTTCTATTAGTTTATTTACGAGTACACATATATTACTGTATATTACTTGCATATTACTTACTACAATTGAAACTAATGACGTGTATAGATATATTACTATATATATTACTTAGCACAGTTCCCCTGAAGATTAGACAGAGCCTAGCTATGGTAGAAGGCAGAAGGCCATGACCGAAAAGAAATTGTTTTTAATGTTGAGCCTTTAAGAGGTGATAAATTGCATTAAATTATTACTACAAATGTTGAAGCTTGTAAACCAAAACAGAGTTGCGCGCACACGGAGAACAGGCACCTTACGATAAAAAACTTAGGCTAAATTGAGTTGAGCGCATCGGGCGACGTGAGGCCGGCAATAAGACCTCCAAACAAAAACTTTGGTTAAAATTTTTTTTCGAGGAAACTGCGCAGCCAAAACTTTGGTTAACTAGTAAATGACGGGTACATATTTGCGGTCAACGCATCAACTAATAGCCAGTTGACTGCGTATCGAACGCTAATAGTCCCAGGCAGGGACTAATAAGTATGCACATGGAAGTATCCCACTTAATCATTTAACTCCATCCCATTAATACTAATAGATAATTAGATTGGAAAAATAAAATAATAATAACAAAATGATCAATCAAATTTACTCTTAAGTAAAATAAAATAAATATTTGGGGCTAGGGTAATGTGTACCTACCATGAGACACCCCTTGGAAGGGTAGAAAAACCACGACGAGAGGAGTTCCTAACTTGGGTTTGCCTTCCTAATTGCATGATTTGTCCTACTGCCACGCACAAAGATGGTTGAACTGCACAGTGAGAAAATAAAATTAGATTATATTAATTTCATCTTAAATATGTTAAAGTCACACTTAATTCAATTATCAAAACAAAATCGGCATTTGCAAGGGCTACTTTTAATTAGGGAAAAAAAAAGCCATACAAGACTGTGAAATGATGTTCAGAATCACAATTCAATCAAAATCCAAAGAAGTCATTAAAGAACCCACCACACAATAACAATTCAATCAATATCTAAAGAAACCATTAATTAGAAAGGCCATTCTGCCCTGAAACAATTGGAAAAGAATTATTATAAAAACAAATCAATATCTTATTATTGGAGCTAATGGTGTGGCAGGGCATCAACAATAATGATGGTATGCAGGTTTGAAATAGTGGAATGCAGGAAGACTGAGAAGAGTTCGGATTTACCACAGTGCTCATCTCTTTCTTCTTTCTTCTTTCTTCTTTCTTTTTTCTTTTTTCTTTTTTCTTCTTCTTCTTTTTCTTTTTTTCTTTTTTTTTTTTTTATTTATTTATTTATTTACGTTTCGAGTCTAAAAAAAGATGAGCACTGTGGTAAATCCAAACTCTTCTCAGAAACCACCCCACAGTAATCTGCAATCCAAAGCAGGAACACTGCTCGCTGATTATGTGTTGTAAAGATCAAGATGAAAAGGCAACTTGAATGAGAAAACGCAGCAATGACCCCGAGACTAAACGACTGAGGAATAAAGCGCAACGATATGGATATTGGTTGTCAGTTGCGATAAGAGATAGATGTCCTGTCAAACTAGCCTGAAAATGTGTAAAAAATGAATCCTAATCCAAACAACTAAAATTGTAAACCCAATCAATTGCAAATTTGAAATTCTAGTCCAGACTCAAGTACATAACTCTAAAAGAAAATCCTAAAAGTAACTCAAGTACAGAAATGTTAAATCAAACATAATTTCTAAACAGACTTCTTCTGGGTCCGAGACACATACCCAGAACCAGCAGTTAGAAATCCAAATCCATATCCAATAGCATTAGAGGCGGGACCGGCTTCCCCTGGCTAGTTCCAGTTTCGAGAGAAGAAAGACCACCTACTATGCAAACGGTGATGAGGGAAGCCCGAAACCTTCAGGTCCTTCGTGTTTGACTACGATACATCTGGTGTGAAATCAATGTAGGAGCTCTTTCAATCTTGTGCTGCCCCCTTACCTCCATAGGTTATACATCTGCCTTTGGAAATTTATATGGAACGGAGTGAAGAGAAGCTGGTAGTGGTCCCGAAGCAGCAAGCTCGATTTGATTGAAGCACTCCCTTATAGTAAGTGAACCCTGTGATAAGTACAGAAATTCTAAATTAGACTAAGTACAGAACTCAAAAAAAAAATTAAATGCCCCAACACTAACCCTTGTTACACAAACACCAGGAGAAAATAGACATTACATTTAGGGAGAAACTGTATCACTGCTATGTACAAAATAACAAAACGATGGCACTGCACTTCAGTAAGGAAAACAGAGCATACAATTTGGGTTTGCAATTTGCAGGGCAAAACCGGCCAGTTTTGTGGTTTTGGGTGCAATTAAGGCTCTTCCAAGCAACTCCAAAGAAGTGCTTGCACCCTGGACAAACTCGTGCTCCGACAGCAAGCTCCTGCACATGCATGAGTTGGAAGCCACAGAAAAACAAATGTCATCTCCAACAACTTGAGCGCTCTCTCCCAGAAATGTAATCTTAGGTTCTATTTCTGAAAATTTGAAATTCTAAATCTGACTCAAGTACAGAACTCTGAAAAAGATTTTAAATGCCACAATACTAGCACTTTTATGTACAAAATAACAAAATGATGGCACTGCACTCCAGTAAGGAAAGCAGAGCATACATTTTGGGTTTGCCAGTTTGCAGGGCAAAACTGGGCAGTTTTCTGGTTTTGAGTGCAAATAAGCAGCTCTTCCAACCAACTCCAAAAAAGTCCTTACACTCTGTACAAACTCATGCTCCGACAACAAGCTCCTGTACAAACTGGTGCTAGAGAGCAAGCTCTCGTGCACATGGATAAGTTGGAAGCCACAGAAAAACAAATGTCATCTCCAACAAATTGTAATCTCTCCCATAAATGTAATCTTCGGTTCTATTTCTGAAAAATTGAAATTCTAAATAAGGTTCAAGTACAGCCCTCTACAAGAAAATTTAAATACCACAACACAAGCACCATTTGTTCCACAAATTTGAGCGCACCAATCATGCTGTAAAATTTCGGTGACCTCTCCTGGTCGTGACGCTTTTATATAGGTATACATTAGGTATGACCGTATTTCACTCATTTATTGATGAGGACGGAGAGAGAATGATTTTTTTTATGGATATTTAAAAGAAAAGTAATCACTTACCAGTATGATTATCTTGGCGAGCTTCTTTGTATCCGTGAGTTCCTTTCCATGGGAAACTGTTACACAAGAAGAAAATGAACATTACATTTATATCATTGCCATGTGCAAAATAACAAGAGAAAATTAGCATTACATTTTTGATAAATTGTATCAATGCTATGAAAACTCCTCTGTATTAAATGCAATTGCAGTAATGAAAGCATAGCGGGTTTCGCAAATTGCAGGGAAAAACTGGGCTGTTTTGTGTTTTAGGAATTTACGTCGACTTTTCCAACCAACTCCAAGACCGCCATTGCATCCTGTACTTCGGGCCTTCGACAGCAAGCTCTGTCCATGAATAAGTTGAAAACCACGAAAAACAGATGTCATCTCTTCAGAAATTGCACGCTCTCCTATAAATGTCATCTTCGTTTCTATTTTGAAAACCACGACACCCACCCGCCCGCGCTCCGATCGACTCTCTTACAGTATACCTGAATTACAACTTTTATTCAGCCGTTCTTATGCTTTTTCCCAGTGAATAAGAACAATCTCGTTGCAAGTGTTTGATCCTTTTAAAAGCCTCTTTTTAGAAGTTAATAAAATGATTTTGTTAAAAAGTATTAATATTTTTAAAGGTCTGAAAACGATTGCTAACTAACTTACACATCAGCGCATTAAAATTTGTGCTCAACGTTTAAGTTTGTGTATATTCTCCAAACCAATTAAAATGGGCTCAGTCTATGAATTAGGTTTTTTTCTCTCAAAGTTATGGAGATTGAGGTTATATTTAGAAAAAGAGTGTATAATTTCGGAATTTTATCAATTACTAAAATAGGTTTATTTTAAAAATTATATTTTCTCTTCAAAATTATGAAAATTTAAACTATTTTTTTAAAAAATGTAACAGAGATTTTAGTAAATCTAAATAAAAATTATTAATACTTTGGAAATTTTTGATAATAGTGAATTCGGGCAATTCCTCCGCCCAAAAATTTAAGTCTGTCTCAATGATATTCTCCACAGCTTTTCAAGGATTAAAAACGTGTGGGCAGTAAAACATGAACGTTGCCCAACAAAATAAATGGAAAAACTTTTTAAAAAAATAATTTTATTAATTATTTTATTATAATTGAATTACAATTTGTTAATAAAAAAAGACTTGGTTAACGGTTTAAGATGGTTAAGAGCCTTTTTTTTATTTAAAGAAATAGGGTATTTAAAGAAATAGGGTAACGGTTTAATATGTAAAAGCCAAAAATATGTAGAAGCATTTGGCTGCAGTGAAAATTTGTCCCCTTAAAAGTTATTAATGGATTATCTCAGAGGCGTGGTTTTCTTTAAATAATGATAATGATTGTGGCAAGAGCTAACCAGTTTGTCATAGGGCATTTAATGCCCTATGGCAGGCTGATTAGCTCTTGCCAATGATTATCATTAGTATTTGTTTGACCAATAAATTATGATAAATTTTTCAAGTGTGAAAAAATAAAAATAAATATTTGTCGAAAAATTTTAAAATATTTAAAAAAAATTATTAAAAAGTTCTTAAATGAAAACGATGGGTAACCATTGTACACGTCATCTCACTCATCGGGATACGTGCTCAACGTCTTTGTCAAGGATATTCCCTACAAACTTTCCATAATTAGAAATGTGTGTGGCCACGAAAGTGGAAAACGTCTTTGTCAAGGATATTCTCTACAGCCTTTCCATAATTAGAAATGTGTGTGGCCACGAAAGTCGAAAGTCATGAGCGTTGCTAACCAAAATAGAAATGTGTGTGTGGCCACGAAAGTGGAAAGTCGCGTTGCCAACCAAAATGGATGATGGAGGGTTTTTTAAAAAGACTTAATTAATAATTGATTAAAAATTATGTTATTTGTTGAATAACATAGTTTTCTAAATTGATGGAACATTTTGAAAATCTATCTTTGACCAATACAAAATATTTTGTAAAATTTGAAATTTGTTAAATGATATAATTTTTAAGTTTATAAAATATTCTGTCAAATTTGAAATTTGTTAAATGATATACATTTTTAAGTTTATAGAATATTAATTTTAAAAGTTGGTTGAAATTTGAAATTTGTTAATGAATATTTTAAGTTTAATAAATAGAATTTTTAAAGTGGTATAAAAATAATTAAAATATTAAAGTGAGAATTAAATTTTTAATTTTTATTTATTAAAAAAAAATTTATTTATTAAGGTAATTTTTAAATAGGAGTTAATCAATATTAAAAGATTTTAAATTAATCGTGAATAAGGGTATTGTTAACGCTCATAGATGTGTTATGTAACACTCTATCTATCTCTAAAAAAATGTATTGAAAGTTGTTACTTCATTTAATTTAATTTCATGTTGTAACCACTACAACAATCCTCCAAAATTCCTAACCTTTCAAACTTTCGGGCCCCTACACTAAGGCCATACCTGTCACTCACTTCCAAAGCTTCGTCTTGACATTCTGACAAGAAGCCAAGCCCCCTGGGTCCCTTCACAAGTTTAACTTTCAGGGACTCAAAGTTCATTTTTTTTGTTTAGGTCGCAGCCCACATGAAGTAAGCTTTCATGTGCTTAAAAGTTGTGACCATGCGACCTGTCTCCTTTTGACTAAGTAAAGTCGCTAGGTTGCAACGAATACTTTGCGACCTTTCACTGATAATGCGACTATGCGACCTCATGACCTCGTCCTAATGGGGTCGTTGGGTCGCAATGTAACAACCCTAATGAAAAGTTCATGTAATAAAAGTTAATAAAGGCAAAATAAGACCACGGTTAAGGGACACGTATTCCAAGTTGAATGTTGGGCAAAGATATCCTACTGGGAATCATTGGATGAGTTTATGGCTAAGGAAATTCGCAAAGGTTAAGGCAAAGGCATTTTTGGTACATTTATTTATGAAAATAAAGGAAAATAGGAGAAAAGTAAGGTGAAAGGTCACAAGTTGCATGTGAGGAGGAAAGTGAAGGAAAATAATGGAAAATGAAGAAAATAGAGGCCTCATTAATAAAAAGGTTTATGACGATCAATTGGTTACCTTTTGTCAATTCAAGTTTTGGAGCTCTCTCATTATTCACTCTCTCTCACTTTTGGTCAGTTAGAGTTTTCTTGGACCACCCTAGCTTTGGATCAAGGAAGGAAAAACAAGCAAATGGAAAGGAAGGAAAGCAAGGATCAAGCAAGGAAGAGAAGGATCAAGCAGCTTCAGCAGGAATACTTGCAGGTAACATATTGCATGTGCGATCTCCTAGCTAGTTTTGACATGCATGGCTTTGCATGTTGGTGTATGGTTCTCTTGTTGTCGGTGGCATGGTTTTGCCAAGTTGTGACAGTGGTTTTCAGCCTAGCCTTGCCTTTTCTGGATACCATGGTGTGTTGGGATGGATTTCGAAATACAGGGCAGAGGTGGTCTCAAGGTTCATTCCCAAAGGCCTAGGAATCACTTGATCGGTTTTGGTGGGATACGCAGTAAATCCTAAGGGGGGAGTCTCGGTTTAGGGCCTAGTGATTTGGGTTTGGATTGCAGTAAAGCCTGAGAGACTGGTCTCGATTTAGGGCCTAGTGATCCAAGATTGGATTCCGGTAAAGCCTGAGAGATAGGGAGACGGAAAATTCCTCAAGGATAGTGATGGATTCCAGACGGCATTCCAAGTTTGGTTTGGTTTTATGATCGGAGTACCAGTTTTGGTGTGATCATGACTTGGTGAGGGTGGAGGTGGTTTAACCTCTGAATTTCCTTGGTTGTTTTTGGATTGGTTTATCCATGAGATCCCACATTCATGGTTGGAATATGGCACAGGGGTGACTGGCTAAAAGAAAGATTTGGTTCAGCCATGCCTACAGTCAGGTGGCATGTGGAAGTCCCGAACCTGGTCGGATTTGCCTATGATCATTGAAAACAAAGTTCTCTTACTTTTGTACTTGTTTATATATGGATTTAATGGTTGTTATATCTCTATTATTTCCATGGTTTTATGTTGGTTATAAGCATGGTTAATTGAATGGTTCATGTCATGGTTATTTCATGTATTTACTTGTAATTATTAAAATGATGTATGCAAAAACTATTTGATGTCATAACAGTTCAAGGGAGAAGGTGGTGGTCCTTCTTGTCATGTTTTAAAAGAGATTTAAGTCATTCATGCTATGTCTTGCATCCTAGACCTATAGGTTACATTGATGCCAAGTGTTTGACATAATGACAGTCTCGGTTGGGGATGGTTAGGCCTAGTCTTGAAGTTGAATTTTGGTTTATTAGTCTTGTTATCATGTGTTTGATGGATTTTGAAAGTTACCACAAGTTTTGAGCTAGAAAAATGCCTTAAATTTTGTTGACGTTGGCACAGGTCTGTTGGGAAAAGTCCTTAGACGTTGGCATAGGTCCGTTGGGAAAAGTCCTTAGGTGCAGACATGCAAGCCTGTGAGAGTGTCTAGAGGTCCCTGGACGCTCGCATGCCCATAGCATGAGAGCGTCCAGAGGTCTAAAAGTTCATTGCAACCTAGGGGTAGGATGTATGAGTGCCTGGGATGTCTTTTGGGGGCGTTGTTGTTGATGTAGAAGGTATGGTTGATGTGTTCCCATTGATTCCATTTCCTTAAGGTCAACAAGGAGGTTGAATCATATCATAGTAGCTTCTTGTAACATGTTTACCCCAGTTGGCTAGTTACTTGGGTAGATGTGGGAGGAGAGTGGTTACACGCAAGGTTGCAAGCTCGCCTTCTCGACCAATCCTACGACTTCAGGACTTAGCGTCCTCATTGATTGGAGGTCATTAAGTCGCAAAGGCGCAAATACACACTCCTTACGACCTGGCAACCTAAGTGAACCCTCTCGGACCTCTCATGTGCGACATTTTATATAAATAGGTCATCCGACCAGTCATTTGGTAATTGTGTTTGGGTGCTCGCAAGGCAAAGAAGCTTGGCCACTCAGACAGGCATGCGACCCTTCCAACTAAGTGACCTTTCTGCTCCCATGCGACCCTTCCAACTAAGTGACCTTTCTGCTCCCCTGCTATCATTATTCATTGCCACTCTCCATTTTATGCCCCCTAACTTTGCACCTTCCCTGATTTGAGGGCTTTTACTCGCCTTTCATGACCCTCTAAAAATTGAAATTCTAAATAGGATTCAAGTACAGCCCTCTAAAAGAAAATTTAAATACCACAACACAAGCACAATTTGTTCCACAAATTTCAGCGCACCTATCATGCTGTAAAATTTCGGTGACCTCTCCTGGTCGTGACGCTTTTATATAGGTATACATTAGGTATGACCGTATTTCACTCATTTATTGATGAGGACGGGGAGAGAATGGTTTTTTTTATGGATATTTAAAAGAAAAGTAATCACTTACCAGTATGATTATCTTGGCGAGCTTCTTTGTATCCGTGAGTTCCTTTCCATGGGAAACTGTTACACAAGAAGAAAATGAACATTACATTTATATCACTGCCATGTGCAAAATAACAAGAGAAAATCAGCATTACATTTTTGATAAATTGTATCAATGCTATGAAACTCTGTATTAAATGCAATTGCAATAATGAAAGCATAGCGGGTTTCGCAAATTGCAGAGAAAAACTGGGCTGTTTTGTGTTTTAGGAATTTACGTCGACTCTTCCAACCAACTCCAAGACCACCATTGCATCCTGTGCTTCGGGCCTTCGACAGCAAGCTCTGCACATGCATAAGTTGAAAACCACGGAAAACAGATGTCATCTCTTCAGAAATTGCACGCTCTCCTAGAAATGTCATCTTGGTTTCTATTTTGAAAACCACGACACCCACCCGCCCGCGCTCCGATCGACTCTCTTGCAGTATACCTGAATTACAACTTTTATTCAGCCGTTGTTATGCTTTTTCCCGGTGAATAAGAACAATCTCGTTGCAAGTGTTTGATGCTTTTAAAAGCCTCTTTTTAGAAGTTAATAAAATGATTTTGTTAAAAAGTTATTAATATTTTTAAAGGTATGAAAACGATTGGTAACTAATTCGCACATCAGCGCATTAAAATTTGTGCTCAACTTTTAAGTCTGTGTATATTCTCCAAACCAATTAAAATGGGTTCAGTCTATGAATTATGTTTTTTTCAATTGAGGTTATATTTAGAAAATAGGGTGTATATTTTTGGAACTTTATTAATCATTAAAATGAGTTTATTTTAAAAATTATATTTTTTTTCTTTAAAGTTATGGAAATTTAGATTATATTTTAAAAAATATAACAGAGATTTTGTAAATCTAAATAAAAGTTATCAGTGTTTTGGAAATTTTTAATCGTGGTGAATTCGGCAATTCCTCCGCCTCAAATTTTAAATCTGTCTCAATGATATTCTCCACACCTTTTCAAGGATTAAAAACGTGTGGGCAGTAAAACATGAACGTTGCCAAAACAAAATAAATGGAAAACTTTTTAAAATAATAATTTTATTATTATTTATATAAATTGATTACAATTTGGTTAATAAAAAGATTTGGTTAACGGTTTTAGAGGGTTAAGAGCTTTTTTTTACTGAAGGAAATAGGGTAAAGGCTTAATATGTAGAAGGATTTGGCTGCAGTGAAAACTTGTCCCCGTAAGGTTATTAGCGGATTATTTCAGAGACGTGGTTTTCTTTAAATAACGATGATAATTGTCGATAAATTTCCCAAAAAATTAAAAAAAAAAATATATTTGTTGAAAAATTTTAAAATATTTTAAAAAAAAATTATTAAAAATTCTTAAATGAAAACGATGGGTAACCATTGTACACGTCATCTTACTCATCGGGATACGTGCTCAACGTCTTTGTCAAGGACATTCTCTCCAAACTTTCCATAATTAGAAATGTGTGTGGCCACGAAAGTGGAAAACGTCTTTGTCGAGGATATTCTCTACAGCCTTTCCATAATTAGAAATGTGTGTGGCCACGAAAATCGAAAGTCATGAGCGTTGCTAACCAAAATAGAAATGTGTGTGGCAACGAAAGTGGAAAGTCGCGTTGCCAACCAAAATGGATGATGGAGGGTTTTTTAAAAAGACTTAATTAATAATTGATTAAAAATTATGTTATTTGTTGAATAACATAGTTTTCTAAATTGATGAAACATTTTGAAAATCTATCTTTGAGCAATTCAAAATATTTTGTAAAACTTGAAATTTGTTAAATGATATAATTTTTAAGTTTATAAAATATTTTGTCAAATTTGAAATTTGTTAAATGATATATATTTTTAAGTTTATAATCTAAACATTTTATGTTACGGAGAGAGCCGCGCGTCCATGCTCGAGGAGTCAGCCATTTCAACCAATCTGGTAAATTTCTCCCACCAATGCCACCAATCTTACGAAGCCATGGTTTCCATGATGGCCCAGCTTAACTCTGGTAACCTGGCCTCCTGATCGGACATGTGTTTCCTTGCTAGTCCCATACTCCGCATGTTCTCACCTTCACGACACGTTCATCAGAGCTGGGCCTTTTCGCCTCATCCATAAAAACGAGCTCCCCTGCAGGTCTCTGTTTCGGCCCCTCTACGCCCACCAGGGTGCAGGGATCCCCCATTACGGTTTTTTTTCTTTGTTCACCATCACCTACCTCTATTATCTTCCTACTATACTCTATGCTGATGGTGGGCTCTCTGAACAACGACGGGCTCCTCTCCGGCTCAGGTGCGTTTCCTTACATTTTCCTGTTTTAACCTGTATATATCACTGTTTTCTTTTACAGCAGGGCTCCCGCTCGTTATCTCTGTCTCTTTTCTTCTGCATGATTGACAGGCTTTCTATAGGGACAAATACTATGAGGAATTTGGTCTTCTATGAGCTATCCCGGGCTGTTAGCTAACAATCCTGGCATCATGTGTCATCCTTCCCTCCGGTTTATTAAGTCCGTTTGTTTTATCGCCTGGCCTTGCCAAGACTTCCGTGTTAAGATCGGCAAATGGTGGTGTACTTGCCGTTTATGTTGCTGCTGTTTTGTTTGTGGTTCATAGCTTAACGACAAGCCTTTAGTTTTTCCCCCCTGGTCTTAGCCCCCATGATCTTCTGGTTTTTCCGTTCTCTGTCATCCTTTTTCCGGCATCTTCTCCGGCTTCTTTAGTTTTTAAATTTTCTCCGGCTGTTTCTCCCGGGCTGTTTCTCAGGAAGATCACATCTGTATGATCCTCTAGGCCTTTTTGCCGGCGGCTCTTCTTTATGATTCTGTCTTCATCGGGCTCCCCACTCAGTACTTGGACGTCCTTTCTTCTATTTTATATTGAAGGTTTATTCCTGAACCTTCTCTGTCTGTATTATAGTTCTGGCAGACTTCATTATCATCTGTAGCTTTCTGCGTCATAGCCTCCTCTCTTCTTTGTCCGTATCTGCTTCGGGATCGGATCCTCCTTTTTTCTGAGCTTGGGTCTCTATGTCAGAAGGTTATGTTTCATCCGACTCACAGGCTCTCATCAATGCCACCATCAAAGCAGAAAGGGCCCATTTTTCCTCCCTGAGTTGGCACGACACCGTGGATGACATGCTCCCTCCTGGACCTGCCACCACGATTCCTTCTTCTGAATTGGGCTGCACTCCTTCAGTTGGTCCTGATGCACCCGAGGACAGCTTTCTGGGTCCAGCCAAGCCTTTCAACCCCCGGTGTCGGCCTATCAAAATTGGTCCTCCCCCAAAGGCGATTTCTGTGAACAGTGCCTCCCTCTCTGAACGTATCGATAGCCTTCAAAAGCTTGCTCTTGTCGGGAAATGGCATTTCCCTCTTATGACGGATTCTGAGTCGCGGCAATGGTTATCCGATCAATGGTCCCCCATTCTGGGCTATTCGCCTATCATTTCTCTCATGATGAAGGGCTGGTACTCGTTCCATTTTCTAAAGGAAAAGGATCTGGAGATCATCCTGGGTAAGCCCTGGGTTAAAGGCAGGAGTTTCCTTTTCTTATCCAGGTGGTATATGGGTTTCGACCCATTGAAGAACACTCCGTCTAACTCACTTATCTAGGCAAAATTGCCGAATCTTCCTCTGGAACTCTGGTCATCTGAAACATTGTCCGAGATCGGGAATTCGATTGGCAGGTTCATTTACGTTGACCCATGGTGCAGGGGTGAACGTGACAAACGGATTGCCTGGATTCTTATTGATAAAGCGTTCAAAGGCACCTATCCGGAATTCATTGACATTCTCTGGGAGGGGATGCAAATCCGACAGAGAATTGACTTCTGGGGCATCCCCTTCTGATGCTCCCGATGCCATCATACTGGCCACCTTATCAAGGACTGCAAGTTCCGCCCGCGTCGAAAGCTCCACATATCTCCTTCTGCCATGAAATCCCCGCGGGGCTCGGCATCTTTTTATATGTCGGGGGACAATCCGGACAGATTTCCTTCTAGTCCTGTCTCGAAAGAGCCCAAGGTTGATGGATCCTATTCACAGGCTGGTATTTTTTCTTCTCCTATCCCTCCTCCTACGGAGGACTTCCCGGTCCCCTCCCCTCCGGATTTGTCATTATCGAACATCAAAATAGGCTCCCGCTATATTATGTTATCATCCTCTCCGTCAACCCCATCTAGCCCTCGATCTCCTCCCCAGAATGCTTCTGCCAAAGGGAAAGAACCTGCTTTTGTTCCCTCCCTCGGTATCCCTCCATCCTGCTCGCCTATAAACGCCCCCGACAGCGATGTCGACCTTTTCATTCTTCGAAATCCCCATGCATTTGAACCCCTTACCATTCACAAGCCCCCTGTACCCTCCATCAGCCCAAAATCAGCATGCAACATCACAGTTCGGAAAAAGAAAAAAGGAGACAGTCGACACTTCAGAGGCAGAACTATTGCATCTGAGCTGGGCATTACCAATCTCTCCCTGGTGGAGGTGCCCATATCAGAATCCGATGATCCACAGCCCCTTAGAGCAAGTAAGGTTGGTCAGCCCTCTCGATGACCTTTCTCATATCTTTGAACATCCGGGGTCTGGGCGCACCCCACAAATTCTTGGCGCTCAAAAACTTCTTTCTTCAGGAACGGCCTAAAGTGATCTTCATTCAAGAAACAATGCATCCCAGCTATCCGACTATTGCTTTTTTCAGGAAAATGCTTCCGTCATGGTTCATGGTGGCTACAGATGCAAATGGCTTATTCGGTGGTCTAGCTGTCCTATGGGACCCTGTCTGGATCAATGCTAAGGCTTTCAAGTGCTGTGCAGGTATCTTGCTCTCGGCGACCATAAGAGGACAAGTACAATGCCTCAATCTCCTTAATGTTTATGCGCCATATAAGAACAGGTCTCCTTTTTGGGATATTTTTTTTGCTTCCGGTATTCTAGAGATGGATTCCCTGGTGATTGCTGGGGACCTGAATGTCACCCTCAGCCCTAAAGAATGCTGGGGCAATGGCAGAACCTTCGACCCTCTCTCTGAAAAAATCACGCTGGGGTTCCTCAACTGTGATATGGTGGACGTCTTACCGGATTCCCTAAAGCCCACCTGGGACAATGGCAGGATGGGGTCGGCTTATATAGCCAAAAGGATAGACCGCTTCTTCATCAAGGGGTTTGTGATCGATAATTGGGGTATGCCATACTCCTCTATAGCAGATGAATTCATATCCGATCATAAGCCCATTATCCTCGTTTGGGCATCGAACAAAAACAGGAAGCAAACCTATTTTAAATTCTGCAGAATTCATTTGGAGGACGAATCATTTAATAATCTCATTACCAAAGAATGGTTGGGGATGAGGAGCTCCCCCACGGCCTCTCCATCATCCTTCTGTGAAAAAATGCAGCGCATCAAATCCACGGTCAAATTCTGGCAATCTCAGAAATATAAACAGGACAGGGAAGAACTGAATTTTATACAAGCTGAACTGGGCACTTCTCTAAAGGCCTCTCTCAAGGGAATGACGCAGGCAAATCTGACCAACATCCGATCATTAATAAAAAAGAAACATTCCCTTCTTCTCAAAGAAGAAGAACAATGGCGCCTCAAAAGCCGAGCACTGTGGCTCAAGGCTGGGGACCGAAATTCCAAATTTTTCCATAACTTCGCAAATGCCAGAAAGAGAAAGAACTCAATATGGAAGATGGAGGACGGGAATGGTGCTTTTCTTTTTACTCAGGAGGATATTTCCAATGAAGCGTCTCGCTTCTTTAAGTCCCAGTACAAAAGGAAGCCTTGCAAAGTAGAGGACATGTTTTGGGCTGTCGAGCACATGCCAGAAATGTTTGACGAAGACGCCTATGAAAAATTCATTAGCCCTGTCACCGAGGACGAGCTCCTTGCAGCCATGAAAACATCCAAAAAAGACAGGAGCCCGGGGCCCGATGGATGGCCCATCGAATTTTTCCTCCATTTTTATGATCTGTTTAAATCGGACTTGCTGCATATGGTCGAGGCCTCCCGAATGTCGGGAAATATTCATGCTGCCCTGTCATCTACCCTCATCGCATTAATTCCTAAAAAAGGTGACTCGGCATCCTTCCAAAACTATAGGCCGATTTCCCTCTGCAACGCTCTTTTCAAAATCTCATCCAAAATCATTGCTAAAAGGCTCAAGCCGGTTTTTAATCGTTTTATTACCAGAGATCAGCACGCCTTCCTGAAAGGGCGAAATATATGGGATGCGGTGGCTCTGTCCCAGGAATGTCTTTACAACATCCGGACCAAAAAGACAAAGGCTGCTATCTTAAAAATCGACTTAAAAAAGGCTTATGACTGCGTGGACTGGGGTCTGCTCAGGATTTTATTGGCAAAGATCGGCTTACGGTCACAAGGCTTGGAATGGATCATGGCTTGTGTCGAAAATATAAATTTTTCGGTTATTATTAATGGTGCCTCATCTCCCTTCTTCAAGGCTGAGCGGGGCCTCAGACAGGGCTGCCCCCTCTCACCTTTGCTGTTCATTCTGGTCATGAACTCCTTCAGCATCCTCATTAACAGGGCAGCGAACGGTTCTAGGCTCCAACCTCTAAAGATGTGTAAAGATTTTTATTTATCTCACAACCTGTTTGTGGATGACATATTGGTCTTTGCTATGCTTCATGAGGCTTCCTGGCTATGCCTTCACGATATTGTATCCAGGTTTCATTCTGCTACAGGTATCGGCATCAACAGGGAAAAATTGAAACTTTACCATAATGAACCCCAGAATGACATGGTCTCCTGGATTGCTGCGCTTTTCGGTATTGAAGCTTTGTGCATTGACAACGGTCTCAAATATTTGGGTTTCTCTCTCAAACCAGCTGGATACAACCCGGGGGATTGGACATGGTTGCTGGACCGTTTCTACATCAAGATCTCTGGCTGGGAAGCAAGATCCCTCTCCTTGGCAGGCCGCTTTGTTCTTGTTCAAGTTGTGCTGTCCCAATTAGCTATCTACTGGGCGCACCTCTTTCACATTCCTGCCTCCATTATCAAAAAATTAAATACTTACGCAGCAAACTTTCTGTGGGGAGGATCTTCTGGACATACTAAATTCCATCTGGCGAAGTTGAAATTACTTACTTTACCGAAAAATCAGGGAGGCTGGGGCTTAATAGACATGCGGTCAATGGGGAACGCACTTCTGTGCAAATCTCTCCACCGTGCCATTTTTGGCTGCAGCCCATGGAGCGATTTCATCCGCTACAAATATTTGAAAGGGAGGAATCCGGTTTACTGGTACAGGAGGCATCTTCTGGGCACAAAGAAAGGATCTGCTATCTGGCAGAGTTTCCGCAGGATCCTGCCTTTCTTTTTGAGTAATTTCCGATGGTCGATAAGCACAGGCACGAACATATTTATTGGCTCTGATCTTCTCCTCAACGGGATCTCCTCAACGATTCCGCAGCCTCTGGCTTCATATCTTCATCACAGGGGCATCTTCACATGGAATCGCCTTATCAAATCATGGTCTCTCTCATCGCCCTCCTGGATGGACGCTGAAGAACTGTCCCTGCCTCCACACCTCGTTTCAGCATGGAACTCCTTGCGCGATTCCCTACAGGGGCTGCCCATTAAAAGAATGGGGGACAAGGATGAACTGGTTTGGTGCCTGCCCCGTGCAGCAAACCCAATTCGAGTAAAAGATATCTACACAACTCTTTTACTCAAGGAGGCCCAACCTACTCTACCCTTTTTCCCTCTCTCCTTCTGGAAAGCTCCATGCCCTCTCAAGATGATTTTGTTCTCATGGCTCCTCTTTCACAACAGAAATCTCTCTTGGGACAATCTACAGAAACGTGGATGGATCGGTCCGAGCCGTTGTGCCTTATGTTCTGTAGACGGGGAAACAAACCTCCACACGTTCTTTCAATGTCATGCAACCAAGCAAATCTGGTATGATCTTTCCCTCTTTCTGGTTTTCCCTTATCTATGCTTCTCCTCTGTTCAGGAAGCATTCTTCTGGTGGAGCAAACAGACGGCATCAAGACGCTCTATCTTCATTCCAGTCTGCTGGTCGATATGGCTCTGGAGGAACGACTCCATCTTCAACGGTCACAGATGTACCATCTCTTCCACGCTGCAGCGCATCAAGGCCCTTCTGCAATTCCTGGGCATATGAATTTTAACATGGCCGATCCATATGTTTATCTGTTGAACTTAATATGTTTTTTACTGATAAATCCGGTTGCTAATGTATCGTTAACGAACTATGCTGATATTATAATTCCTTTTGTTGGATGCTACGGTTTCCACAAATTTGTAACTGTTTTCATAATAAACAATATGATTTTTCTATTGGAAAAAAAAAATACATTTTTTAAGTTTATAAAATATTAATTTTAAAAGTTTGTTGAAATTTGAAATTGGTTAAATTGATATACATTTTTAAGTTTATAAATTTTATTTTAAAAGTTTGTTGAAATTTGAATTTGTTAAATGATATAAATTTTTAAGTTTATAAAATATTATTTTAAAGTTTGTTGGATTTGAAAATTTGTTAAATGATATAATTTTAAGTTTATAAAAATAGGAATTTTTAAAAGTGTGTATCATAAAAATAATTTAAAATATTAAAGTGAGAAATTAAATTATTAATATTTTATTTATTTAAAAAAAAAAAATTATATTTTATTAAGGTAATTTTAAATAGGAGTTGTTAATTAATATTAAAAGATTTTAAATTAATGGTGAATAAGGGTATTGTTAGCTCGCAGATGTGTTATGTAACACTTTATCTATTTCTAAAAAATGTATTGAAAGTTGGTACTTCATTTAATTTAATTTCATGTTGTAACCACTACAACAACCCTCCAAAATTCCTAACCTTTCAAAATTTTGGGGCCCCTACACTAAGTCTATACCTGTCACTCACTTCCAAAGCTTCGTCTTGACATTCCGACAATAAGCCAAGCTCCCTGGGTCCCTTCACAAGTTTAACTTTCAAGGACTCAAAGTTCATTTTTTTTTGTTTAGGTCGCAGCTCGCATGAAGTAAGCTTTCATGTGCTTAAAAGTTGCGACCATGCGACCTGTCTCCTTTTGACTAAGTAAAGTCGCTAGGTCGCAACGAATACCTTGCGACCTTTCACCGATCATGCGACTATGCGACCTCATAACCTTGTCCTAATGGGGTCTTTGGGTCGCAATGTAACAACCCTAATGGAAAGTTCATGTAATAAAAGTTAATCAAGGCAAAATAAGACCACGGTTAAGGGACACATATTCCAAGTTGAATGTTGGGCAAAGATATCCTACTAGGTATCATTGGATGAGTTTATGGCTAAGGAAATTCGCAAAGGCTAAGGCAAAGGCATTTAAAGGCAAAAAGGCATTTTTGGCACATTTATTTATGAAAATAAAGGAAAATAGGAGAAAAGTAAGGTGAAAGGTCACAAGTTGCATGTGAGGAGGAAATTGAAGGAAAATAATGGAAAATGAAGAAAATAGAGGCCTCATTAATAAAAAGGTTTATGAGGATCAATTGGTTACCTTTCGTCAATTCAAGTTTTGGAGCTCTCTCATTATTCACTCTCTCTCACTTTTGGTCACTTATAGTTTTCTTGGAGCACCCTAGCTTTGGATCAAGGAAGGAAAAACAAGCAAAGGGAAAGGAAGGAAAGCAAGGATCAAGCAAGGAAGAGAAGGATCAAGTAGCTTCAGCGGGAATACTCGCAGGTAGCATATTGCATGTGCAATTTCCTAGCTAGTTTTGACATGCATGGCTTTGCATGTTGGTGTATGGTTCTCTTGTTGTCAGTGGCATGGCTTCGCCAAGTTATGACAATGGTTTTTAGCCTAGCCTTGCCTTTTTCGGATACCATGGTGTGTTGGGATGGATTTCGGAATACGGGGCAGAGGTGGTCTCAAGGTTCATTCCCAAAGGCTTAGGAATCACTTGATCGGTTTTGGTGGGATACGCGGTAAATCCTAAGGGGGTAGTCTCGGTTTAGGGCCTATTGATTTGGGTTTGGATTGCAGTAAAGCCTAAGAGACTGGTCTCGATTTAGGGCCTAGCGATCCAGGATTGGATTCCGGTAAAGCCTGAGAGACAAGGAGACGGAAAATTCCTCAAGGATAGTGATGGATTCTAGACGGCATTCCAAGTTTGGTTTGGTTTTGTGATCGGAGCACCAGTTTTGGTGTGGTCACGACTTGGTGAGGGTGGAGATGGTTTAACCTCTGAATTTCCTTGGTTGTTTTTGGATTGGTTTATCCATGAGATCCCACATTCATGGTTGGAATATGGCACAGGGGTGACTGGCTAAAAGAGAGATTTGGTTCAGCCATCCCTACAGTCGGGTGGCATGTGGAAGTCTCGAACCTGTTCAGATTTACCTATTATTATTGAAAACAAAGTTCTCTTGCTTTTGTACTTGTTTATATATGGATTTAATGGTTGTTATATCTCTGTTATTTCCATGGTTTTATGTTGGTTATAAGCATGGTTAATTGAATGGTTCATGTCATGGTTATTTCATGTATTTACTTGTAATTCTTAAAATGATGTATGCAAGACCTAATTGATGTCATAATAGTTCAAGGGAGAAGGTGGTGATCCTTCTTGTCATGTTTTAAAAGACATTTCAGTCATTCATGCTATGTCTTGTATCCTAGACCTATAGGTTGCATTGATGCCAAGTGTTTGACAAAATGGCAGTCTCAGTTGGGGATGGTTAGGCCTAGTTCTAAAGTTGATTTTTGGTTTATTAGTCTTGTCATCATGTGTTTGATGGATTTTGAAAATTACCACAAGTTTTGAGCTAGAAAAATGCCTTAAATTTTGTTGACGCTGGCACAGGTTAGTTGGGAAAAATCCTTGGACGTTGGCACAGGTCTGTTGGGAAAAGTCCTTAAGCGCAGGCATGCAGGCCTGTGAGAGCGTCCAAAGGTCCTGAATGCTCGCATGCCCATAGCATGAGAGTGTCCAGAGGTCTAAATGTTCATTGGGACCCAAGGGCAGGATGTATAAGTGCCTGGGATGTCTCTTGGGGGTGTTGTTGTTGATGTAGAAGGTATGGTTGATGTGTTCCTGTTGATTCCATTTCCTCAAGGTCAACAAGGAGGTTGAAGCATATCATAGTAGCCTATTGTAACATGTTTACCCCAATTGGCTAGTTACTTGGGTAGATGTGGGAGGAGGGTGGTTACACGCAAGGTTGCAAGCTCGCCTCCTCGACCAATCCTACGACTTCGGGACTTAGTGACCTCATTGATTGGAGATCGTTAAGTCGCAAAGGTGCGAATACACACTCCTTACGACCTGGCGACCTAAGTGAACCCTCTCGGACCTCGCATGTGCGACATTTTATATAAATAGGTCATCCGACCAGTCATTTGGTAATTGTATTTGGGTGCTCTCAAGACAAAGAAGCTTGGCGACTCAGAGAGGTGCGCGACCCTTCCAACTAAGTGACCTTTCTGCTCCCCTGCTATCATTATTCATTGCCACTCTCCCTTTTATGCCCCCTAACTCTACACCTTCCCTGATTTGAGGGCTTTTATTCGCCTTTCATGCCCCCCATGGCTCATTTCGACCTTGCAACCCTCTAGTTAAGTATTTGCCCATTTGAACTCATTTTGCCCAAATTTTAAGTCCCATCTCTCTCCCAGTTGTGCTTCCCCTCTCAGTGGCTTAAATTTTTAGCCCAATTAAAGCTCTAAGGACCCATTTTGAGTCTCACCCACTTCACCAAGTTGCCCTAAAGAACAGGTCACGCGATCAAAATCCACGACATGAAAAATTACGCGACCTTATGACTGGAGTGACCTTGTGACCTCACTTACCTCGCGACCTAGGGACCCTTGCGACTTCTGCAACCCACCCATCCTTGCGACCATGAGACCTACCTAAAGTCGTGACCTAACCTACCCTAGTTGCTAAGTCACACATCTGACCCTCTCAGTTCCAGCAACCTCTCTTAAGAAAAATTCCTCCTCGGGACCTTGCTAGGAGCTCTGAAGACTTGTTTTATATTTTGCTTCTAGTTTCAAATTATTCATGTCGTCTCTCTCATCATGGGATTGCTTATTTGACATGTTAGGCGACATCGATCTCAAGTTCATTTCAATCTCCTCTTTCTCTGGCAAGATGGCACCTCTGATATTCAAGCTTTCTCAGAAGAGCGTCGAAAGAAGCATACAAGAGAGCTACTAGAGTCCACCACCTCCTATTTATAGGGACACATCAGGAGACCTCAACAAGACCACCAAGCTCTCCTAGTTCGACATTTATGCGAGTTTCCTAAGAAGGACATCCCTAAGGAGCAGGAAGACTTCCAGGCATATATCAACATTAAGAGGTCTAAGCTCCACAAAGTGGCCTTGCATCCGCCTATCTTCTCGTTTGCAGAGATCATCGATTGGATTATATAGAGCACAGACACAGATTTGTGGGTAGTAAGAAATCATACAGGTGAACCTTTCGCATCCATCTCTTCAGAAAACATTGTTGCTTATTATAGGTTGTCGAAGAAGGAGGAATCATTCAATGCCAGATGGCTGTCAGATTTATCGGTTCCAACTAAGGAAATTTTAAGGACTTGGTGGCAAGACCCTTCTATGTTTCGAGTAAAGAATTACCAAGTATACAGGACAGAAGGTCTGAAGAAAGTGTACCAACTCATTGCCACAATGATGAATCGATTGTACAACAGGCCTTACATCAATACCTTCCTTGGGACATGGGTCCCTATCATGTATGTCATTGCCACTAGAGGTATAATCTTCAACTAGGCCAGTAACCTAGTTTCTTCATTAAGGACTAACAAAAATGCAACGAAATATCCTGAGGTAGACCAATCATCAGAACTCTACATGGCCTCGTACCTATTGGATGTAGTTTGTGCATGATGTCAATTTGACTATTGGAGCTACAATTGGACTACAGTTACGGTGGAACCTGTGTACCAACACTATAAGATATTTTGGGACCTAGGCTATAAAAGTGTACATGAGTTCACCTCTGAGACATTCATCGTCCCATTATACCAGTTTCTCTTCAGAGAGGATCCTCCTTACATGTCGAAGAGGGCCATGGAAACTGTCGCTAAAGTAGCAGATTGGTTCCTTATCCAGGAGGGCACATTCATCAGGGCCTTTGGCTCATACAAAACCCCTCACGTACTTCCTAGGTTTGCCATAGACAAATTATTGTTACAGGAGGTATATTATCAGATAACTACAAGTTTTTCAAAGACATTGAGTAAGGGGAAGAAGAAGCCTTATCCCAACTTCCCTCTCACTATTGGGGCATATACTATTGAAAACTTCAAGGAAGTTGAGGAGGAAGCTGAGGAGATAAAGGGTTTCCATTTTGTGATCTTGAATCACATACCTATTACCCCAGAAGAGTGGTAGCAGCTCACTACAAGAAGGCCAATTTTAACTAGTCATACCCACACACCAGGAAATCTCACAAGGATAAAGTCATAAATTAGTACAATACAACTAGGGATTTCAACCCAAGAGAACAACATGAAAACAAGGACGAGAAAGCTTAGCATTCCCAAGAGAATGTAAGCCTACAAGAAAGGTCAACCTCGCTTAAGAGAGAGAAAGAGCAACAAAAGATAGGAGGGAAACTAAAGAAGCACAAAGGCGAAGAAACTGAAGATCCTCTGAGTGAGCAAGATGAGCGTGAAGATGATGAAACTTTAGAAGAGAGAAATGTGACCTTGACCAGGCAAAAGTAGGAGCTCAAGAGAAAAAGATAAGAAGAACTAAGATGGTCGCAGAAATTAGGAGACCAAGAGCCTGAAGACCAGACTAAGAAAAAATGACAGGGGGAAGAAAGAAGAAAGAAACAATAAGAGGAAGAATGTCTGAAAAGACAAGAAGAGGAACGGAGGGCCTAAGAGGAAGAAAAAAAGAAAAGGAGGGAGAAGAAAGAGCTAGAGGAGAAGCAAAAATAGGAGGAAGAGATCAAGAAGAAACAAGAATAGGAAGAGTAAGAAAAGAAGAGACTAGAGGAGGAATAGAGGAAGAAGGTCGAAGAGGAAAATAAAATGCAAGAAGAAGAAGAACTGAAGAGACAACAAGAAGAGGCTGACAATAAATCTCAGTAAGAGTTTGAACAGCAATAATAGCTCAATGAGCAAGTTGAACTTCCCCCAATAAATGATCCCCCATCCACTCCCATCATTGGAGGGCATCTTCCTCTTAAGGAGTTAGGCATTCTCGATGAGGTGGAAGAGGAAGTGTTGGACCTAATCAGACTTACCTTCGATCAAGTCAATTGTAAGATCATGCAAGAAAGAAGGAAATATTATTCCAGAAACCCTATGGAGCCTCTATATGTGGCCATGGAAAAGGAAATCGTCCTAGACACCACGATAAATCCTAAATGATCGCCTCAGTCAGGACCACCTTTGTGACGATAACTGAACTGAATGTGGGAAGAATGAGCAAGTAGATTGTAGAACTCCAAGGAAATCTCTATGCATCTGAACAAAAATATGCCAAAGGAGAAGAAGACGGGAGGAGGTTAGAAGAGGAGAATATAGTACTTTGCTTAGCCCACTCGAGCGTGAAGGAAATGCAAGCCTCAATCAAGGAAGAATTTTAAACCCTGAGAGAAGTCATGGTAGTGGCCTACGAGGAGATGTCGAAGTTGTATCACATTGTGTCCCATATCTTATCCATACAGGCCGATACAAAGGAAAAATCCTCCATTTTGAAACAAGCCATTACAACTATTGACAGTATTCATGAGTAGACAAATAAGTATCCAGAGACACCAACAACTCTTCCAAAGAAGGATTGGATTACCACCCAGAACGACAAAGTATAGCTATGCATTAGGATCCAATCATGGGATAAGTTAGCTAGGGATGTTGACAAAGTTCTTGCTTTTACAAACATCTTCTAAGTGGGTTAGATCTATGATTGAAATTTATGGGGTTACCTCTATTGGAGTATTTGAAGAAGTAAGGAAGCAAGAGGAAACCCTATAGGAGGTTCAAGCATTTCTCGGCCCTTTAAAGCAGGCTTCCAACACAGGTGATTTGCAAGTCACAACCAAGAACATTACATAGTATGTGGTGGAACTGGTGAGGATGTACACAAAGCTACTAACTCTAGCCAATCAAATCAAGGTCAATAGAAGCACTCTCATTCCATATGCCCTTGAATGCCTCCATATACATGATGAAGAGCAACGAAAGATTGCCCCAATAGTCGTTGACTACAAGCTCTGGCACACCTACATCATGGAGCAGCTACACATAGATGTCCCAGAATTATCTATTATTAAATTGATAGGGTATAATTAGCTTGTTTAGTTGTGAATAGAAAGGTAGGATAGAGTAGGACAAGGTAGGAATTTGAAGAGTCAAGAGGAATTCCAAGAGTCATGGGTAGACCCAAAGTCACCCTCTTTTCTATAAATATACCATCATGGCATATTGTAAAGGGGAATTTAGCTTTGGACTTATTCTAGTGCATATTGTTTTGAGAACTTATGCTCTTTTAATGAATGCAAGGAGTAATAGTATATTTCCACTGTTGGATTCAATGAATACCTTGTCTATTGATGCCATGAATATTATTAGCTTAATGAATTGGAAGTTCCTATGAGATTTGGTGTACTGTATCCTCATGTACCTTCTGGAGTTGTAAGTTTTCCTTGGCAACACATGGATGATATATGATATGTTGGCCTTATGCTTATGTTGATAAATTGTTTTATTAGTATTGGTATAGTATCATTGTGGATCATGCACTCAATTGTGTTTTCAATGGTTAACAATCTCGAACTCATTCTTGGTTGCTAAATTTGTGTTTTATCTATGTGTGGTCTTATTTTAAGTCTTGCTAACGATGTTTTTCTTAATATTCATGTTTTGAAGTTCTGTTGTTGTTATTTATGGTATCTGTTTTATTAGGTATTCATCGGTTACTTACTTGCATTTTTTGACGTTTATACATTTCATTTAGCTTATTAGATCCAACGAGATAGTAGTCGAGCCTACATACTAGATGGTATCCTTAAACCAAATAGTGTATAGTCTAATTGGGATTTTGCATCGGGGAGAACCCCTAGATTTTGGTGATAAACTCTTGTCCGTCAACACATCCATAGCCTTGTCATGGACATGGGTTCTTAAAAATTCCTTAATCCTCAACTTTCTCAAAACTAAAATCTGATACCACCATCATGTATGGCTCGTCGAGAGCTTTCCAACAATATAAGTTTTTTCACGATCCAAGCTACCGATCAAAAGATATGGGAATTTCAACTTGGTCCTTTTTAGGCCATGCCACATCATTGCACA